>JAULKM010099174.1:0-10980 GCA_032355605.1 Rubia tinctorum
GCTTATAAGTCGAGTTGAGTGTACCCTGCGGGCTAGACGCTGCGATTCGTGCATTTATTTGAGTTGGGCGAGATTCTTAAATAAATAAAGATATGATTTTTTCACAATCCAGAGTTTTCGCAAGGAGATTCATATCACCAGGTATTTATGATCAATGCATAACTTTATACTCAGTTCATAATGCTCTGCCTTTTACTTCTGCTGATCATGATCGATCTTTTCACACCCCACCATTGATTAAAAGTGCTAAAAGGGTAATGATCATAACAATTAGATGGCTTCCATCACTAAAAGGTATTAATGCTAATTGTGATGCCTCTCAACAATTCTGGAAATGAAGTTATGTTCAGATCTTCTACTGCATTGTTTGTCTGATCACTAGGTTTTCTCTCCTCTTCACGTGGAACTTTTGGCTATGAAATGGGCAATCAATCAACATAGATATTGAAACGGACTCAGTTGATATACCAAGGGCTGAGGTAAAACCACCATGGAGACTGATCCAGTTGATGAGACACATAAGGGCTATACATGAGTCTTTAATTTATTTTTTAAAGTGATTTAAAGCTTGTTCCATATATTACAATTAGATTCTCATAATTTAAAAAAATAATTAAAATTTAATCTTATAAATTATAAAAATGAACTTTGTTATGATTGGTCAGTCTGTTATTAGACACTCTCTATCTTCTTAAATAAAACAAATCAACATAACAAAAACTGCATTTTGAAGATGATATTTCTATAAACTATAGAACAACCAAAGTATATTTTTCTTGAGTTTGTCTCTTAAAAAACGGTCTTTCCATAAGACATGGAAAGACCAAGGTTTAAATTTTTTAAAAAATGAATATATAATTTTCAGGTTGCATTAATTGGGTCATAAACTAATGACTACTGGACGTTGCATAATAAATTTTCAATATTGCAACTAAAATATTTTATCCTTTTATTATTATAATTAAACTGCATTTTCCATAAACCTATGAAAAGACGATATTTTCACAAAAAATTACCTTTTTTAAAAAAATAAAAATAAATTTAGACATTGTAATTTTATTTCTACAATTTAATTTAGATACGTAATAAAACAATATATATTTGAATATTGAAACACAAAAAAATTGTTTAAAGGGCAAAGTCTTGGAAAAGACGGTCTTTCCATAGGCTTATGGAAAGATGGGGTTTAATTAGAATAATAAAATGTAAAAGGTATTTGTTGCAATATTAAAGTTTTATTATGCAACGTGTAGTAGTTATAAATTTCATAACCGGTTATGCAACCCGAAAATTTTATCTTTATTTTTTCTAATTTACACTTTAAACCTTGATCTTTACATGACTTATAGAAAGACCGACTTTAAAAAGACGAACTGTTTAAAGTATGAAATTTGTTTAAATTGAAAAATACATGCAGTATTTATGTTTAAAAAATTACATTTAACTTTAAAGTATAATGAAAACCTCATTTTTGCGGATAGTACAAAACTCCATGAGATGGTATCTTATTAGGCCGCCTAAACTTTAGGCAGTAACATTTATGCAATTCTAACTATATTTTAACTCCAACATCCTATCTCTAATAATTTTACAAACACCTACATCTATTAATTTTAAAGGGACCTACCGCTAATATTTTTTCAGGGACTTTTTTGTCCAATTTTTCCCCATCATTTTTCCACCATCTGCAATGTGCAAAAGAAAAATAAAATTCAATTCAATTTTTTTTAAATGCTTGAAAATAAAAAAAAATCAATATGATCATCAAATTGAACATTATAAAAATCAGTTACAACTAACATAACATCAATGAAAAACCATAAAACATTGACTAAAAAATTGCAGCAAAAAATATACTATAAAAAATCAAATAAAACAGCAATATATATAAATCGACAAAAAAATTTTAAAAAATCGATTACAACTAACAAAACATCAACTAAAAATTATTAAAATATCAACAATCATAAACTGAAAATCATAAAAACATCAACAAAACTTCTACTATCATTTTTATAAAAAAAATTACAATCATGAACCAATATCAACTACAACCTAAAAAATAAATTTCTATCACCTAAATATCACCCGAAAAATGAAACGCGTCAACATAAGAAAAAAATACTACAAAAAATCAATCTATATCACCCAAAAACTAAAAATATCAACTCCTATCACCTGAAACTCACCTAAAAAATGAAAAAATCAACATGATAGAAAAAAAGCTAAAAATATCAACTCATATAAGCCCAAAAAACCCACAAAACATCGATTCATACCAACTAAAACTCACCCCGAAAAATAAAAAATATCAGCATGAGAAGAAAAAATAAAAAAAACATCAACAAAAAAACTATGCTACCTCAAAAGTATAAATTATTCATTCTAAAAATCATAAAACATCAACAATTTTAAAAAAAATAAAACTACAAATCTCAACCTATATCACATAAAAGCTACATACATCTACTCTTAACACCTGAACCTCATCTGGAAAAAGAAAAACATCAACATAAGAAAATAGACACTACAAACATCAATTCCTATTACCAAAACCTCAGCCACAAAATGAAAAACATCACCATGAGAAATTTTTTTTAAAAACTACAAACATCAATCCACATCAATAAAAAATACTACAAAACATCAACTCATATCAATTAAACCTCACCCGATTAATGAAAGACATCAACATAAGAGAAAAAAGCTACAAACATCAACAAAAAGGTACAGTACCTCAAGAATTATTTGTTAAAAAAAGATTTGGTGGGATTTGAACTTATGTCTCTAATCTCAAAGTTTAGATCAATAACCACAACACCAAACACTCATTATTGAACATATACTCGGTCAAATAATATTAAACCTCAGCATGTACATCAGGAACATAAATCCTTCAAAATAAAAGTCAAACTGAGATTCGAACCGTAGATCTCTAAACTCAACAACAAGAGTAGTAACCACTAGACCAAACAGTCTTTACTGATAATAAGCTCAGTCAAGTAAATATTAATCCTCATCAAGTCTTTGAAAAAAGTAAAATAAAATATTAAATCTCACCTTGCATGAGCAGAAGCTCAGCCGTCCGCCTGTGATGTCGCCACCGCCGTTCACCACTGTCACCGCGTGTTTGTATGCGTTGTCTTATTCTTCACCGAGGCGCGTGGATCTCACGCGCCTGAATGAAAAACATAGAAACATGTGCTCGTCCTCAACGCTGCTGCTCGTCGTCGATGGAAGACGCCTCCAATTTTCCAGAGAATCATTGTGAACTGGCGTACCGGCAAGATAGGGCACAACACGGCGGAGCATTTGATGAGCTCACTAGAGGAGAAGAAACGCTGATGGAAACCGACATTTTCACGACAGAAAATGAACGAAGGCGGAGGCGGTGGAAATCCGACGAAAACCAAGGGGGCACAGGCGGACAGAGCATATCGAAAAAATCCGACCAAAAACAGGCGAGATTACGGCATCCGATGGTGGTTTTCAGCGTTAGGTGGCGGTTTCTAATCGGTGGAGGCGGAAACGATTTCCGATCGATTGCCAAAAAAAATTAAAATGAAAATTCTGAATATTTGTAATATATAATATTTCATAATTGCACAATAGGTCCCTAGATTTATTGGCATATTTTTAAAAAATTCATTCCAAATCAAATTTCTTATAATTGCATAATAAATCTTGACATAAAATTTAGTATGTATAAAACAAGACTTTGTGAAACTTCTCATTTGAAATACCTATAATAATAACTAAAGCAGCATATTTTTGTCCATATTTTTTTACCTAGATTTCTACTAACAAAAAATACCTTATTTTAAAAATATTTTCATTAAATACAACTTGTCTTTAATGCACAATTATTTTCTAAAAATTTGAAAATTGCATTAATTAGTATATTTCCTTTTCTTAAATTTGTTTATTTAATGTATGCATTTCCCAACAGCCAACCTACCAATAAATGATCAATATTTAATTGTATGACTTTGTTTACATTTTTTTTGAAATATATGACTTTGTTTACATTTGTGTTTGGTGTAGACAAAATTTTTAACATTTCTTCTTCTGAGAGTTCTTTGCTTTTGGATTTCTTTCAGAAAACATGGCTGAATTTGTGGACATCTATCCTTAGTATAGAAAATAAAAATTGCATGACAACTTTTCCAAATACGAGACCATTGTAACTGAATTGAGCAAGGCTATTGATAGTGAAATATCAAAGTGAGTAATGTGACATTAGAAAATGACTATTTTATTTTTTGTTAGTTACACATTTTAAGGAATGTAATTAGTGATTTAGTCTTTTCATTAATGGCACATCATTCACTTTTGATGTTACTACGAAATTTCACTGAGAGTATCATTATATTACATGTTGTTTTATACCTCTATTTATAGCCAAACAAACTTTTGATACTTCCTTTTAAAAATGTGGAATTTTATAAATTTAATTAAATAATTATTGATTCATTATCAATAGATATTTCATATTTTTATCACTATATTTTTTTAACATAAAGTATTTCTATACAATAGTTAATACTAGATAATATTTGTACCGATGCACGGATTATGAATGAAAATTTAAGTATATAACGTAGTCTATAATTTAAATAAGTAATTAGTTATTTTCGAGAATTACACATGTTGGAAAATTTATAATAAATCATTGAATGAAAGAAAATCAGCTTGATTTTTATTGACATGTACATGTTTTATAAAAAAAAAGTATTAAGTTGTATAAAGCTACTTATACATTATAAAAATATATAGTGACAAAATAAGAAATGTCCATTGATAATGAATGAATAAATTTATTGAAGTTATAAAATTATGTTTATTTAAAAAATAATTAAAAAAGTATGTAAGGAGATGTTTTAAAAAAGAATAAATTATAACTTTATAAACTATTTAAATTTCACTATATACATATTTTTGAAATCAAAGTTTTGGGAAAAACCATCTTTCCATGAGCTTATGGAAATATGAGATTTATTAGAATAATAGAAAAGTAAAATGTTTTAGTTGCAATGTTAAAATTTTATTATGCAACGTGCAGTAATTATAAGTTTATAACCCAATTAATGCAACCCAAAGATTTATCTTCATTCCTTCTAATTTTCTGTTTAAACTTTGGTCTTTCTATAATTTATGAAAAGATCGTATTTAAGAGACGGACTCTTATTTTAATAAATAATTATTTTACGTTATCGTTGAACACGGAATTTGAAATTGGCCATGGTTGCATTCGAAAATATTAATTTATAACACAAAATTTAAGTATGGGTAAAAAAAAATTAAGTGTATGTAATTTTAACTTTTAATTTACTATATTATCCTTAATGTAATTTTAAAGGACTTGTAATTTGACAAATGTAATCACTTCTTTCTACATCATCCTCTTAAAATATCTATAATCTATAAATCTTCTATAATATAACTAAAAGAACAACTATAGGTCAAGTGTTGTCGCCACACTTAACCATTTTAGTTTGGTAAAGTGTCACTCAAAGAGATTGCAATGTATGCTAATACATATAATATTATATTTATACATACTCCCTTTGTCCCTCTTAATCTTTAACCATGTTCGTCAATTAGTATGGCAAAGTTTTGGAAAAATCCGTCTTTCCATAGACATATGGAAAGACGGAATTGAATTAGAATTATAAAAAATGTAAAAGGTTTTAGTTGCAAAATTAAAAATTTATTATGCAACATGCAGTAGTTATAAGTTTATGACCCAATTAATGCAATCCCAAAATTTTATCCTGGTTTCTTCTAATTTGCAGTTTAAACCTTGGTTTTTTACATAACTTATGAAAAGACCGTCTTTCAAAAGACAAACTCTTATTATATTGATTAATAATATAATAAATATTTTTAAATTGACTAATATTATTTAGTTAGAAAATAATTGTTTATTTGAATAACATGAATATATAGTGAAATTTAAATTGTTTATAGAGTTGTAATTTATAATTCTTTTAGAATATTTCCTTACATATTCTTTGTAATTCCTTTTAAAACAGATATAAATATAACTAAAAGAGCAATTTTGGCCAAATGTCATCCCACACTTAGCCATTTCAGTTTAATAAACTGTCACTCAAAGAGACTGCAATGTATGCTAATATATATAATACTATATTTATACATACTTCCTTTGTCCATCTTAATCTGTGTGTCAATTAGTATACAATTATTATATTATTTAATAATATAATTAATATTTTTAAATTGAATAATATTAATTAGTTAGAAAATAATTATCTATTCGAATAATATGAATGCATAGTGCAATTTAAATAGATTATAGAGTTATAATTTATTTTTTTAGAAAATTCCCTTACATATTTTTTTGTAATTACTTTTAAAATAAATATAACTTTATAAATTCAATTAAATAATTATTCATTCATTATAACCTGGCATTTCTTATACCCCTCCGTCCCAGTTTAATTTGCACAGAATCCTTTTCACGATTTTCAAGAAATATAATTGACCGTTAATATGTTTAATTACGTAAAATATGGGCAAATAAAAAGTTGGTATTTAGAAACTATTTATTACGACGAATCCAATAATATCACACAAGATAATATTATTGTTATTCAAATATATGATCAAAATTTGAGAGTGTTGACTGCCAAATAGTAAGTGTGCGGATTAATCTGGGACAGAGGGAGTATTTATCTTAAAATGTTTTAGTTGCAATATTAAAATTTTACTATGCAACATGTAGTAATTACAAGTTTATGACCCAATTAATGCAATCCAAAATTTTATATTGATTTATTCTAATTTGTAGTTTAAACCTTGGTTTTTCCATAACTCATGGAAATATCTTCTTTCAAGAGACGAACTCATTTTTTTATAACGTAGAAGTATTTATATAAAAATTAATACCTTTTTATATAAAATACATATGTGTCAACAAAGATTAAGTCAATATTCTTTCATTCAATGCACTATAATATTAATAAATATATTAATTTATCAAAATTTTATAACATGTGTAATTATCATATACATATGAGAATAATTTATTCCATCTTTAAATTATAAATTATATTATATATTTAAATATTCATTCATAATCCGTGCATCGACGCGAGTATTAATAGTATTAATTAGTATGTAAAATATAGGAACAACAATAGCGTTCTTGTTTTTAAACCAAGACAAAAGAATATTAATAGGATATTGACACTTATTTCGTGGTAATTTAATTACCAGCAAGATTTTTGACTTGGTTAATTAATGAACTCCCTCCTTGGATGTGGCAAACTTTTCTTTTTTGATTGTTTTTGTGAATTGGTCACACTTTCTTTTTATGATAATATTTCTTTAATTTCATCCACTCATTCTATTTTTCCCTTTCTAAATTCAATTTTATCCACTCATTTCATCCACCTAAATCCAAACACCTAAAGTTATGGTGTCACATTCCAACTCCCATATTGTGAAAGCTGCTCTTAATAAGTGCGTGTAGGTAGTTGTAAGAAATAATGAATATTTATTCTCCCAACTTAAATTTTTGGGTCCAGGCCGACTATTTGGAGCCTCTTTAGGTACTGCACAACAATCACTGTTCAAATGCACCTCCAAATATTTGGAGAGCCTAATTAAAAATTAAAAATTAAAATTCAACTCATCAGATAAAAAATGGGACAAGGGCCATACAATACTCAACCAAACAACTAAGTAAAAGTAAAATTTTCTATTACAAATTCTCTCTACTTTGCAATTCAGAAAACCTACTCTCATAAAAAATAAGTTCAGAATCTCACCAAACTGACTAATTGATTAAAGTATACTTTAAATATTTTTCTCCCTCTAGCTAGACTATACAAAAAAAAAATGCAAGCACTACTCACACTATAAACTACCTCTCCTTCCCAGAATAAAGTTCTAATATATCGGTCAATTTTATCGAGTCATGTTTGACCATAAATTTCAACTAATATATAGGTCACAATATCATCATGTGATATATTGTTAGATTATTTGCAACATGTATCTTCTAAAAATCAAATATTTATACACTGTTAGTACGTGTATGTAACTAAAATTATCGATGGTCAAACATTGCTTAACAAAGTTGGCTAAAAAACAAGAACTTTTATTCTGGGACAGAGGAGGGAGTGTGTGTGTGTATATATATATATATATCTCAGACATCTATATGTCTAATTGTACAAAATTAAAGAACTA
The DNA here is from genome assembly GCA_032355605.1 of Rubia tinctorum. Classification (NCBI taxonomy): domain Eukaryota; kingdom Viridiplantae; phylum Streptophyta; class Magnoliopsida; order Gentianales; family Rubiaceae; genus Rubia; species Rubia tinctorum. The sequence continues at coordinate 8,221 of JAULKM010099174.1, forward strand.
GATGACTACCTGATGACTATCCAAATCCAACATAATAGCGTTGTCACTTGTTGTGAAGAGGGTTTGATCCGGTGGGAACTCTTCGTTTCTCTGACTCAAAATCTGCACCAATTGGAGGCCTCTGAAACGGCTGAAAGTACTGATCTTGTTCTTGCTCGTGGTCTGGATGAACTGGTGGTGGGAAGGCAAAAGTTTTTCTGTTTGTAGCATGAAGTTTAGGAATGGCACTGAAAATGAGGAGAGGAATGAGGAAGAAGAAGAGATGAAAACGAACCATATTTGGTGTGAATGCGAAAGAATGTGTTTGAGAGGGATGGTGGTGAGAGAAGAAGATGAAGAAAGGTGATACTGGCTGATAATGTCCATTACACATGGCATGGGATGGTCTCTATTTGTATCATTTTGTACTAGAAGCCTAGGAGAGTTTTGTCACCCATAATTGTAAAAGTCAAAGAGCAAGAGCCTGATTAATTTCTTTAAAAAATTCATAATTACTATTAACTCGATCTACTTTATATTGCAATTTGCACATCTTATATTCTATTCGTTCCATAAAAAAATGCCTGCATTTACTTTTTCATGCCAGGGGAAGCATAAGACCAATTAGTAGGGGTGGGGAAAAATTTTGAAAGCCAAAAACCGAACTATCCAAATTCGAATAACCCAAACCGAATTTAATATACGATTTTTGGATATTCGAATTGAATAAACCAAATTATGAATATGGTTTTTGGATCGGTTTTGGATATTAAAACTCAAACCAAAACCAAAACCTAAACCGAATTGTAATTAATTAAATAAATTAAATATATGTATATATAATAATTAAATATTAAAATGACAGAATTAAATTTATAAATAAATTTAAGTTGTAGGACCAATTTTTATATTTAAAAATTATCCCCAAACTCTAAAACCTAAGTAAGTTTTGGGAAATAAGTAATCAATACAAGTTACCCTAAGTACATTTGTGGAGTGTTTGAAGGTGAATGTGAATGTGTAGTGATTGAAGGGTTGAAGAATGTGAAGGTTTTGAAAATGAATATTAGAAAAAATTTATTTTTTCTTTAATCTTAAATGTAATTTTATAATTTTTATAGTTGAATTTGTATTGTGCTTGTTAAATTTTTATTTTAAAAACATTATTTTGATGATTTAGAAATTAGATTACATATTTTTATTTAATTTTAAATTAAGTTATACGATTTTAGTTATTATTTTAAAAAATAACACTCAATTCGATTTATTCTAGTTGAATTCGGTTTCAAACGGAAATCAAATTCCGAATTCGGTTAAGATAATTCGCGTTATCTGGGTTATTCGGGCAATTTTAGTTTCGGGCTTTTTTAGGGGTAAAATCGAATAACCCGAACTGAATAAACCAAAAATCAATTAAACTAACTCGACACCCACCCCTACCAATTGGTTGTTATATATCATTCTAGATGGTTACTCCTTAAATGAAGAATCCATTCAACGCCCCGTGGGAATACGTCATCCATTTGAAACCACTTGTCACCAATACAATATTGAGGGTATCTTGGTACAAACAATAGACTGAACTTACACTAGTGATTGTTGAAATAACTTGCACTTTTTTTAAAATGTGCAACTAATCATATAAAAATATTATTTTTTAGATATCACATCATTCACTTTATGGTTTCACTAAAAATAATTATTGTAAATATCAGTACTCTTATAGAAAATGGCCACAAGGACGGTTGAGGGTAGTGGTGGGATCAGGCAAAATTGAATGGCGACGGTGACTTTGAAATCCTAAGACAGGCTAAACAACTTTCATGTATTTTTTTAAATTAAACCCATATTAATGGGAGAGAGATTTATTAGGATCTCCAATCCTCACCAAAAGACTTGATATAGTTTTGTACATATAGTTTAGAATAGAAACCTAAACCTTCAACCTTGATAGACATAAGGCAAGTTATTTTGCCTTCTTTAAACCAAGAAAAAGCAAGAAACTTAGCCATAGTTTGGTAATGATTCTAGTGTTTGCATCTCCACCCCATGTGTGAATGCAAATCTGGCCAGATTTCCAAACTATACCTAAGTTTGTATGGAAAAATTCCTTTAAGTACTGATTTTAGTGTGAGTGTGTTTCCACCCAGTTTGAAGTCTGAGTGTGTTTCTTCATTCTCTTGCCACAGATTTGAAACTTTCTCTGCTTCCTACTCTGCTTCCTTTTCTTTGCATCTGATTCATTCTTTGATTGCTTCTCAGCTTCCATTTGTGGTTACTCTGCAGCCTCAAATCTTGCTTCTTTTCCTTTCGTTTCATCCTTGTTAATCTGCAATGAAACTCCCATCAGCAGTATCTATTCCAAGTATTCTAATATTAGGCACCTTCAATATGTCAAGATGCATCAAACCCTTAATTCTTTGGCTTAGATCAGTGTATGTGAGAGTTTTTGACCAAAGAGTGTTTTTGTTAACCTGTTTTGCTAGAGCATCAGCAATCATATTACCCTCTCTCAAGGTATGAGTGATTTGCTGTTCCTGAAGGGATTTATGCAATGTGTATGCAAGTTAAAAATGTTTCCATGGAGCTTTGTAAGGATCATTTATGCTCTACAAAACTTGGATATTATCTGTTTCCATGATGAATTGGTTTGTGTCCAAATAGGCAGCCAATTGGCAACCCTTTTGGACAGCAAGAAGTTCAGCATGGAAGCAAGAAATAGCCTTATCAGACCAAATTTGTGCAGCTATGAATGAACCCTGAGTATCCCTGATGATGACA
>JAULKM010099175.1:0-10980 GCA_032355605.1 Rubia tinctorum
GGGGGCGAGGTTAGGGTTTCTGTAACTGGTGGTGGGTGCGCAAAACTCTGGTAGCAGTGGTGGGTGAGGAGGAGGGGCATCAGTGGTGGGTGCAGGGAGCGACGGTGGTGGGTGCGCAGAACTCTGGTGGCAGTGCTGAGTGGGTGGTGGCGTAGAACTCTTGCGGTGGTCGAGCGTGAAGCTTTCACAAGTGAGTGAGGAGGAGATGAGGCAGCGGCGTAGGAGCAATGTATTAGCAATGAGCAGTGGCCATCAGGTGTGTTTGAAGATGAAAAAGAAGAAGTCTAGCGGTAGAATGTTTTTTTTTCAATTTTAATCCTAGGAATATTTATGTGTTTTTAGATTTGGTCAGCAATTGACTTCATTTGGTCAGCAATTGACTTGATTAAGTCAACGCCAAAACTAGGAATAATCGGTATAACTGCACAATTTTATAAAAACTTAAGGTTAATTTTGCACATTCAGATTTTATAAGGTCATATCTGTACTTTTAAAATTTAATAAGATTATGTATGCACCCTACCCTAGATAAAATCCATAACCCGTGATTTTAAAAATTAGGGTTAAATACATTCATAACCCAGACTTTTGGCTGAAAGTGCCAATATAACCCTGCAATCTCAGAAAGTGCTAATTTAACACTAACTAATTATTGAATGTGTAAATCTAACCCTAACTTTTGGGGAATTTTTGCCGATATAACGAAACTACCTAATTCCGGCGTTGACCGGTGACATTACGACATTACTAAAAACTGAAATGGCAAAATACCCTCCAAGACAAAGCTGAAAATTTAATACCCTTCATACCATTGTTCTCTTTCACCCTCCCCAACCTGAACCCTAGCCCCGCCCTAACCCCGTCGCCGATTGTAGTTTGATCAACCTGGAAATCGCTCAACAGAGCCTGATAATTACTTCTTCTGCCACCATTTAAAGAAACCCAACATCCGCCCGCCACCACCTCTTATCCCCATTCTTCTCTCCACTCAACACCACCCGCCACCATCTCCAAATCATCTCCGCCGAGGAAAAAACAAACATAGCTCATCCTTAAGCATTCACTCAGTAGCCTCAATCGCCGGCGACACTTTACCTTCAGACGCCACCCCCAATCACCCTCCCCCTCAGCCATCCACCCTGCCTACCTCCAACTACAACCCTGCCTCAGACCCTCCCAACTATCAGTGGCACATATTGCTCCGCCGTCTCACTTTGTTAATCCATGGCCGGTCTTCCTCTCTTCAACTCCTTGTTCGCCAATCCACGACGGCAACACCACCGGAGGCCCCTAGCTTTGTTCTGGAAAAAAACCACTGCCCAAGCTCTTCGACAGAAGCTGGAGGTGGAGGTGCCACCGCCGCTTGATCTATAGTCGTTGGTGGTAGAATCAAGGTGGCTTTTCTTGCTGAAACAACCCCTTTTTTTAGCGGGAATTCAGCAGCAAGATTGGGGATTTTGAGATGGGTTTTCGAACTTTGGTTTTGTTTGAATGATTCATATCAGGTTTTAATTTTCGGTACTCTTGGAAATTCTAAAAAAGGGGATTCACACTGATTTTGAGATGGGTTTTCAAACTTTGGTTTTGTTCGAATGATTCAAAATCCCCTCTTTTAGTACTTCCGGGGATTCAGATCTAGTTTTGTTATCCTCTTTTTGCCGGGATTCTTGACCTTCTTCCCTAAAGATGTTGCGAGTGAAGAAGGCGAAGGGAAAGTGAGAGAGGAGATTGGGGTATTAGAATCTTTTCATATTATTATTTTTTGGTTTTTTAATTTAGGGGCAAATTCATCATTTCATCAAATTCCAGTCAATTCGTCATTGACTATTAAGTCAGCCAAGTCCAGAGTTATTTTGGCACTTTCAGAGGTTGCAGGGCTGTATTGGCACTTTCAGGTTAAAGTCGGGGTCATTGTAGTACTTAACTCTAAAAATTATCTACCTTCCACATTTCAAGGAATTATAATTATTTCTGAAATATGACACGGAAGCTATCTCGAGATACGGGAAAGTCTTAATACTCCTTCCATCCCAGTTTAAACTGAACATAATCTTTTTCACGATTTTCACGGAACATGTTTGACCGTTAATATGTTTAACTAAGTATAATATCGGCTAATAAAAAGTTGATATTTAGAAACTATTTATTACGACGAATCCAACAATATCACATACGATAATATTATTGTTTATATATCTAATCAAATATGTGGTCAAATTTTGAGAAAGTTGACTGTCAAATAATAAATATGCAGTTTAAGTTGGGACATGGGAAGTATTTGGTTTTAATAGTTACCGGTAAGGTGGAAACTCTAAAAGAACTAGGAGTGCGTGAACCACTGGTAAAAAAAATTTAAATTTTGAAACTGGTTTTAAAAAATTAAGAAATATATACTAGTATGATGGAACTTTTTATGTGATAATAAGAGTATTTTATATCAATCAAACAATTATAACCAATATTAATTTTTATAAAGCTAAGCTTACAACTAAAATAAAGGAACATGAGTATCTTTTTGTAATTACTCATTTTATTTTTTCCAATAAAAAAAGTGATCCTCCTGATGAAATTGAAAAAATTAGAAAGTATGCACAGTCTAAAATGTTGTTGTGATCGATTTGAGTTGAGATGCTTTCTCCAAATGATATTAACTTAGTCTAACGGGCTTGAGTCAACCTTGCCAGACAATTTCATTGGAGAGAACAAATTTATGCATCTTTCTCTTTGTCACAGACGCTAGAATTTCATCTTTATTGTCTTTTTGTAAATGAGATTATCCTATATTATATTGTAAAGATCACTCAAATATATGTATTGTTAGATATTTTCAAGAATTGAAAGGTATGAAATTCGTGAGTTACTTGACATTAAACAAGTAGTAAATTCTTGTAATTGGTTCAAGTTTAAAGATCAAATATGAGATCTTAAAGTAAGTGTGTTTATCCTATGAATTCAAAAAGTTTATCTTTTGAGTTTATGGAGGAGTTTCAAGTCATCACTACCGGAAAATATCACCATATTCACCGGTATTTTGCCGCATAGGCATCAGTATTTCGAGCCCTTGAAATACCGGTGCCTAAGTGACCCAATGCTAGAACATGGTTTCATAAGCACCGGTAAGTGGTATCGGCGCTGGAATCTATATTCCAACATCGGCATGCACTAGTGGTGCTACAAATCAACATTCAAGCATCGCCCTACTTAGTCACTGGTATTTCAAGGGGTGTAAACATCGTTGCCCATGCTCGTTTGAACCGGTGCTAGTAATAGGTGATCAATAATATTTAAAAAACCGTCCAGTGAGAATAAACTCATCGGCCAAAATATGAAACCTAGAAATTCATAAAAGGTAATAGGACGAACAATACACACACAAAAAAACTAGAAGTTCATGTAAAAAAACTAGAAAATTCATAACCACGACCCAGAAGTTCATTACATATATCTGAAAATACATAACCACCCATAATTCATGAAACAAAGTAGACCTAAACATAGATTAACAACATAAATTATCATAAAAACTAGAACCCAATCTCCATAAACCCTAAATAATATCAACGAACCAGAACCATGAAGGTGAGGTAGGACGCAAAGGCTGAGCCGTGGCGGATCTGAACTAAACCTGAATTTTTTGGTGGAGCTTGCGACTCCCTCCAGCAACTGAAGCGCGGAAAGATAGCGTCGGGGCTGGTGTGTTGCAGCAACAAAGACAGCGACCGGAGCACAACGCAAAGACGGAGAAGAAGAAAGGCTTGAAGGTGAAGCGGCGGAGACAGCATGCTCAAAGGTGTGCAACCAGAGCTCGGCAGCGGTGGAGAAGTGTTAGAGACAGCAGAGAATTCGGAGGAACCGCTATGGATTATCAGAGAGGAGGATGTGAGGGTTATTAGGAGAGGTGGGTTTTATATGATTAGGGTTTGGGTGTTCTAACTTGGGCCAAGTTGGTTTTTGTTTAAGTACCTAGCACCGGTACGGAAACCGGTGCCTATGGTGATCATAAAGGTGCTAGATGCTTCGAAAGTTGTTGCGTGACACTGCTTTAAATGTGCGTTTTAATTTTTTTTCCACCCGAGGACAAAGAGAAGAAAAATATTCTAAGTACCTAGCACCAGTATGGAAACCGGTGTCTATGGTTATCATACCGGGGCCTATGTATTTCAAAAGCAATTGTGTGATGCTGCTTTAAATGGGCGTTTTTATTTTTTTTTGAAAAAATGCATAAATAACCCTATTAAATTTTGAAAGTGCACATATGATCATGTAAAATCTGAAAGTGCGAATTTAAATCTATTTTTTTAGCAATGGTCCAGATATACCCAAATTTCACTATTTTGGCATTGACCGAACAATTTTAGGCGTTGATTATTTATGAAAAGATGAAAATACCCCTATTCTTAAAACAAGTTTAATGACAAAAAACCAACACAACTCCGCCGCGCCACCACCTCTGCACCAATCCCCTTTGCACAGATCCATCACCATCCAACCCAGACTCGCCACCAATCCCCTTCCCCCACACCCGCCACCACTCCCATTTTTGCAACCCCTACATTCGGCGCGTGAACTAACCTAACGCTCGAGATGAAGAAGACCTCCTCCTCCAATCCTCCAGCGAGAAGAAAATGGTTTAGCAGCAAGGCCAACAAAATCAATGGGTTTGGGAGTAATAACCCAGAAAAGCTGGTGGAGGATTAGAGTTTGAATGGGTGGACGAGAAGAGGATTAGAGTCTAGACGGGTGAATGGGAGGAGGAAAAACGGACGGAGACTGGACAAGTCACGCCACCACCTCCGGAGATTTGCTTCTCTCCCTCTCTATCACAAAGTAATAGAAGTAATCGTTCCATCAACTATCCAAACAAAAAAAGAAAGAAAATCAATCATAATTTCAACAAGTCTAGACTAGCAGAGGAACAACCTAGAAAAATGGTTTTGGGAGGATAAAATGGTTTTCAGGCATAGAATTGAATTTTTTAAACTTTATTTTTTAAAATCAGGGGTATAATGGTCATTTTAATGATTTCCAGACAAATTCAGGTTGTTAGTGTTAAACTGGCACTTTCATCATAAATTTAGGGTTAAATTCGCACTTTCATATTTTACAAGGTTATATCTGCACTTTCAAACAAAACATATGATTAAAAATGCACTTTTCTCGATTTTTTCCTCTCGGGAGCAAAGAGAAGAAAAATATTCTAAGTACCTAGCACTAGTAGACTGACCGATGCCTATAATGGTGCTATCGGTGCTCATTAAAAATCCCTCTAAAATATTGGACGAAAATTCAAAAGTTTCATTTTCCAGCTACAGGGTAGCACTGGTATGACTGAAAAACAATGGCGGTGCTAGTAAATTTTGCCCTCTAAGTTAATTTTTAATATTTTTACAATTATATCCATGAGATGTAATTTGGAGGAGGCAAATCACAAAATTGGAGAAACCAAAACGCAATTAAATAATAGATAATTACGTTATTGAAATTTGGGCTACAATGGGTGAACAAAAGAACCCATAACATAATTCTTGGATAATTACACTGTGACCCAAAATTGTGTTACTCAATTACCCATTTCTCCAAAATGGACGATTTTTGTTATTCTTGCCTAAATATAGAAATATAAAATAAATTATTTTTGGGTGAACTAATAAAAAACGCTAATACGTGTTCCAAAGTAACCTATGGTTGATTAATTAGAAATTACAAAGTGAAATCAGAAAGGATTATGGATATGTTCTTGGGCCCAATTGTTGATAAATATTCTCTTGTGGATATGGAAAATATATTGAGGTGTATATGGTAGGATCATGTTCGAGCAAATTTCAGTTTGGAGTTACGAGTAATTTTTTTACTTTTTGCACTTAGCTCCTTCCAAAAAAGTTGGAGTCATCGAATCACGAAATTGGTGGAGCCAAAATGCAATTCAATAATTTACGATCACAACTCTATAATTTGGGTATGTATGGGTGAATGAAAGGGCCGCGAAAGTCAACATTGATTACTTTTATAAATTCTTGAAAAATTACAATTTGGCCCAAAATTATGTTATCCCATTACCCATTGCTCCAAAATATATGATTTTTGTTGTTCTTGCCTAAATATAGAAACATAAAATAAATGATTTTTTTTGTGAAATATTGAAAAGCACTGGTATATGTTTTTGAGTAACTTATGGTTGATTACTTCGAAGTTACAAAGTGAAATAAAAAAATTATGGATATGTTCTTGTGCTCAATTTTTTTATAAATATTCCCTTACAGACATGGAAAATACATTGGGGGTGTATATGGTAGGATCACGTTCGAGCGGATTTCAATTTGGGGTTACGCGTAAACTTTTTTACCTTTTGCACTTAGGTCCCTCCAAGAAAGTTGGTGGCGTCGAATCACAAATAGCAACACCAAAGTGAAATTCACCAAGAAATGATTGTGACTTGCCAATTTGGGCCTGAACAGGGAACGGAGGGGTCTCAAATCAAAACAATGATTACTTTTACACATTTTTTTGTAAATTACACTGTGGCCCCCAAATGTTACAGAAACACTCTTCTACACATTAATTAATGAACCGTCTCTCCCAAAAATCTATTTTTTACCCACAAGAAAGGGTAAGTGAGCATTAAATGCACTCCTAGCACCGGTATATTATAACCTACATGGGGCTAGCTGTTTTCCACCATAAATTTACCCGCCAAAATTACTATTCCGGGCATAAGCACGATATTAGCTCCGGTATATGTCATTCAGCCAAAACTGGTGCTGAAAAATATCAAATTCTGACATGTTTTCTTCAAAGGGCCCTAGTATTCAGTGAACCAGTGCTAAATTTATTCATAGGCACCGGTATTTTTGATTCATTTTCCAGATTACCGGTGCATATGAAATTCCTAGCACCAGTATTTTCTCTTGCATCACTGACATATCAGTGTCTATGTACCTGTTTTCCAGTAGTACATGAAACTAAAGAGAAGACATCAATGTGAAACTTTTTTGGACTAGTATTAAAGGAGCTCTCATTTGTCATTCTAAAGACACAACACAACACAAGAAATATTAGAAGTGTGTCTTCCCTCCTGTAAATATCTTGTTTTTCATTTTGTTGATTTTAATGTTGGGAATTAGTTAGTGCAAACTGTTACAACTTTTACTTTATCTTATACTAAGAGGATATTTGTTTTGTATTACTTGCACACAAAAAAGAGGAAATAAAGCCCCTTAAGGAAAATGCTTTGTGGGCGATTTAAAGATTCATCAATATATGTCCACCCTTTGTTATTTTCTCACTTTCTTGTTGCCATTTTAATTGATAAGAAATACATTTTGTAACAAGTATTTAGTCAGTCTTTTTTTTAAGGTTAAAAGGGATTTCATTGATTATCGAAGAATGGGATTACACAATATGGAATGTGATCCACGTAATTTTAAAATTGTTTGACATGATTAGCAATTGTGTAGACTATTAAGTTGTCCCATCCAAACTATTTTGGACAAAATCCTTGTAAAGGAGGTACAATTATTATGTAGTGGGGTTAGTTATGTAGGTGGCCACAACTGAAGACGTTTGTGTAGTTGGTTAGTCTATAAAATGACAGTGGCGTAGCACCGAAAGAGCATGCGAATGAAGAAGAATGGTGGGGCTGGTTCAAATATCGGAGACATCATCGCCATGGAGAAAGTTGGTGGCATTTATTGGCCCCGGCCTTCTTGTCTCCGTCGCCTATCTTGATCCCGGAAACTGTGAGTCCCTCCCTCTCTCTCTCTGTTTTTGGCCATACATAATATGCTGACCGTTGCTTCTGTGAATTGTGCAACAATTAATGTGCAGTGGAGACAGATCTGCAAGCCGGTGCTGATCACAAATACGAGGTTCGTAAACATCATATTTCAAACTGCACACACTTTCAACATCTGATTTGAAAAATGTCTTAAACATTAATAATTTTAATCGAAAATAACTTGAATTTTTGAAAAGTTGATAACACCTACGACAAGTATAATAAGGTGTCACTTAATAATATTTACATTCATACATTCAATTTTATGATCAATGTTACAAATTGGAGGGAGTACTAGCATCAAATCTATCCGTTGTGGATCATGTGGTTACTCAACTACTTGCATGCATGCAGTTGCTGTGGATTGTGCTTATTGGGTTGTCGTTCGCGCATTTGATCCAATCTCGTTCTGCAAACCTTGGAGTCGCCACTGGTATGTGCTGCTTCTATCTCCATGCCATGGACCATGCTTGCTTGTTTTATCATATAAACCACTCTTCAATTATTGCGTACTCTTGACGACTTCTTGCAACAAAGGAGAGAGTTATACTTTGGGGAGAAAGATTTAGGAGAGGGTTGTTAAAAAAATAATTTAGGAAAGACGGTTTGTCACTATTTTAAATGTTGTATTTTTTATAAAATTTAAATATTATGTTTTAAAAGTTAAAATAAGTAATAATGTGTATTTGAATGTGAAAATATAAAAATATAAGATATAAAAAAATATTTCTAAATTTAGTATGTAATTTAACAAATACGGTGTATAAATTTTTAAAAAATATGGTGGACTATTCATAAACTTATTGACGGATAGCAGGCAACAGAATCCACTCTACTTTATATATGATGATAAGATTAAGTTTAGCAGCGTCATCTCCATATAAATGAATTGTGTTCACTCCTATTTAAACTACTACTTGCTCCATCCTATCCAAAAAGAATATTTTTTATATTTTTTTCCCTATCAAAAGTTTTGATTTCGTATTTTTTTATTTAGATTGAAATTTGTGAATGAAAGTGGAGGGAGACCAACTTCTGCTTTTCATCCAAAAATAGTACATACTTTTAAAATAAGCTATTTTTTAGCATTGTACCAAACATTTAAAAGTGTTTTGCTTATAAATAATTCAACTTATAAGCTCTGTCAAACAGATCCATATTATCTTCAATTCGGATACAGTAATCAGGCTACAATGTGATTTGTATCCCCGGGATTTATCGAGTATTATAAATATTTTAAAAATTAGGATTAGATAATAACCAACTATCCATAATTTCACAATTTTAAATTTTAAATTAAAATTATCTCTTTAGGATACGATATTCTTGGTATCCGGGGATACCGAATAGTGATGGTCTCCTTTGATCTAACATAAACTTTAGGCAGGGGTTTTATGCAACTCTAACTTCAAAGACCTATCTCTAATACTTTTACAGGGACTTATCTCTAATATTTTTACATGAATTTTTTGTCCAGTTTTTTTCCATCATTTTTCCGCCAGATGCATCTGCAAAAAATTCAAAAAACAATATCTAAAAATGCAAAAAAAAACATCAATATGATCATCGAACTGAAAATCATAAACATCACATACAACTAGCAAAATATCAACGGAAAATCATAAAACATCGACTAAAAATTGATACAAAAACATATAAAAAACAAATGAGAAAATACATTGACTACAACTAACAAAACATTAACTGAAAATCATAAACTGAAAATCATGAAAACATCAACAATCATAAACTGAAAATCATTAAAAAAACATCAATAAAGTTTAAACTAACAATTTTTTTAAAAAACTACAAACATCAAATTATATCACCCAAAAACTAAACAGTCAATTTCTATCATCTAAACTTCACCCGAAAAATGAAAAACCTCAACATAAGAAAAAAACTACAAAATATCAACCTATATCACTAAAATAGCTGCCAAAACAATTCTTATCACCTAAAACTCACCTAGAAAATGAAAAACATTAACATGAGAGAGGGAAAAAAGCTAAAAACATCAACCCATATAACCCAAAAAAACTACAAAACACTGACTCATATCAACTAAAACTCACCCAAAAAAATTAAAAACATCAGCATGAGAGAAAAAAACTAAAAACATCAACAAAAAAACTACGGTACCTCAAGAGTATAAATTTTTCACTTTGAAACTCATAAAACATTTACAATTTTTTTATTAAAAAACTGTAAATAAAAACCTATATCACCCAAAAACTACAAACATCAACTCCTATCACCTAAAACTCACCTAGAAAATTAAAAACATCAACATGAGAGGAAAAAAAGCTAAAAATATCAACTCAAAAAAATCCTACAAAACATCGACATCAGAGAAAAAATACTAAAAACATAGCAAAAAAGTTACGGTGCCTCGGGAGTATAAATTCTTCACTCTAAAAATCATAAAACATCAAAAAATATTTAGTAAAAACTACAAATATCAAGCTATATTAGCCAAAAATTACAAACATCAACTCCTAACACCTAAATCTCATCCGGAAATGAAAAACATCAATATGAGAGAAAAGACACTGCAAACATCAACTCCTATCACCTAAACCTAGCCGGAAAATGAAAAGCATCAACATGAGAAAAAAAAAGCTCTACAAACATCAACTCCTATCATCTAAACCTCAGTCGGAAAATGGGAAACATTAACATGAGAGAATAAATTTTAAAAAACTATAAATATCAATCCATGTCACCCAAAATAATCAACTCATATCAAATAAATCTCATCCGAATAATGAAAAACATTAACATAACCGAGCTGATTGGGCTCGTTACATTGAGATTTTTAGGTCTACTTACGGTTATGCCATTTTTCTTTGTGGTAATCTAGTTTCATGGAGTGCGAAGAAAAAATCTACGGTCTCTCATTCAAGTTCAGAACCAGAATATCGGGCTATGACTAATACTGCTGCGGAACTAGATTGGTTAATGAATTTACTTCGGAATTTGCGCTTCTCTTCACCTGTGCCGCCCATTTTGTTGTGTGATAATAATAGTGCTCTCATTGTTGCTCAGAATCTGATTTCGCATAAGAGAGTCAAACACATTGATATTGATTATCATTTTGTCTGTGAGATGTGTCTTCTGGCAAGCTCAAGGTTGTTCATGTTCCTACGGACCAACAGCTTGCTGACATCTTTACAAAGGGATTACCTCATCCTCGGTTTAAGTTC
>JAULKM010099176.1:0-10980 GCA_032355605.1 Rubia tinctorum
TCTATTGGCTTCATTTCATGGACTGGGAATCCAATATAACATCCCACCTCCTTCGGGCGGTTTCTCAAAAAAAAAAGTAATAAACATATTAATATCAAATAAACTAATAATTAAATAATAATTAAACATATTAACTAGTAAAACGAAACAACTCAAAATAATGTCACCAGGATGCTTATTGCGTGAATAAGCAAGGTTGAAGGAACATAGTGCGGCGACTAAGAATCCTGGCAAAGCGTCGAAGAATATTGCTACGGCCGTTCTCCTCTATTCAAAGCCCCGGCGTCCGAGAACTATTTATAGGTTTTACAATAAACCTAATTACAAATCCAACTAAGAAAAGGAAGTTATTATTGGGCTAATTAATTTGATCTTCATATTGGCCATTTTATTCTAAAAATTAACATTCTTTACATGAACCTAAATGAGCCCAAATTCTCCATAGCACGATCCAATTACTTCTGAAATTCATTTTGGAATAATGTCTTATATCACTCATCGGAAGGTAAAATAAAAACATTTTCCATCGGAGCACACTACCTCATTAAAAACCTTACCGGGAAAACCCTGTTGGAAAAGACATGGTTAAGGGAAAAAGAGTATAGTGTATCGCTCCTCACCCTCAGCTCACAATCTAATGATTTCCTGCACAAAAATACACCTACGCCATACGTGCACATCAAATGGCAAAAGAAGCTCATAAAAGTATATAAAATATGTGTATAAAATACACACAATCAAGAAGCCAACCAACTGGCAGACTATCTTGCAAGACTAGCAAAAAGAACCAGTCGTTCCACTCCCTTTACTCAAATTGCATCCAAAGTAGAGTTTCATTTCTTGATAAGGAGGGATAAGTTATTCCCGCATTTTAGAAAGAGAAGACAGCAGCTATAGCTTAGTGCACAAACGGGTCATGGAAATATTTGACTGTTTGGCCATTCGCAATCTTACACGGGGTGGAGGATTGCGCAATAGAATCACGGTCTTTTATTTCTATAACCCTTTCATGTTGTTTATCAATATCTGATACTCGTCTAAGCTGGTCAACCATACTGACCTTTTGTAATGGTTACAAGGCATTCTATTGGTTATGGGATCCAGAAATAACCCCTGCTCATCAATGATGAGCTTTTGATTAAAAAAAGGAATAGGGTCTATCAATTTTTTTCATGCACATAATTTACCTAGAATTTATTAATTTTATGCACAGAATCTGCACAAAACTTTTGCACAAAGTTTATTAATTCATGCACGTAATTTGCACAAACTAATCTGCACTTGTTTATAAAAACTGCACTTGTTATATTTTGTGCACGTATGAATCAAATTTATTTTTTTCAGACCTAGATTACAATAATTAAATCAATATTAATGCTAATTTAGAATTTATTGTAATATTAGAAGAACAATTTAAATTTGATAAATATTAATGCTAATTTGGTAAATTTACATAAGACAGATTCATTCAATATTTCGGCCAATAATTGGATTGATTTAGTTTGATGAATTCTGCCATTATTTAGGTTAAATTAGGAAGCTTAGTTTGCTATAGTTTTAACTTCTTAAATCTGATATAATTCATTCTTTTTTATGTTAGGAATTACCAAATCATGTCTTCTTTCTATTTGTTTCGGCCGAACTTACATATTATAAATATGGGATGAATTTTAACATCTTTTATCAATTATATATTTCAGAATTTGAGTTCAAACTATTTTCTTATTAAACGTATACAGCTAGATTTGTTCCATTATAAATTAGTGCTTAAAACCATTGGTTTCTTTATGTTAATTTGGTGCAACAAGCGGTGCTTGGGTTAAGTGGAATTTGACCCTTCTATTAGTGAAGATCATAAAGTTGTGTTCTGTTAGACTCTGCATTTGTCTTCTTAATTTCAAAAGGTGATTCGATCAACCTTCGCTAAGAGTGTTATTTTGAATAGTGAGATTCATATGAATAATGTTATTTTAAACTAATTTTAAATAATTTAAATTGAATTATAGTAAAAAAATAATTAAATTAATCAAATTAAATTAAGTTACATAATATCATTTCAAAATTTACAGTACTCAATTGAGTTTAGGTACTTTCAATATAAAAAGAACACAAAGTAGTAATCTTGACTTCATGCTTGTATTCATCTTTTTATTTTCTTCAAAATGAATTGTTCACTACAAACAGAAGGGAAATTAACTGAATTAAAGTAATAAACATGATTAGGGTTAGGGTTAGGGTTAGGGTTAATGCCGGCTATTTTTCCGTTGATTCCTAATCCGCAACCGTTTGATAGAACGGGCTGCCGTCTAAATGTCGAAGTTGTGAATCTCCAGGAGGCCGCGGCTTGGTGCTGCTTCCGTCAAAATTGCGGCTGCACCTTCTGATACAATAGTCTTGGTATAGACCATCGACCCACTATTTTGATACCATGTTAAAGGTGTGTTTGGAAGGGTTTATAAATGTTTTGCTTATAAGTTAATCACTTTTTTAGTGTTTTGTAAAGTGTTAAGAAGTTCTTATTTAAAAAGTATGATGTATTTTTTAGGGAAAAGTATAAACTGGTCTCCCAATGCTTTCAAAATAAGCCAAAATAAGCTATCTTTGATTACAAACACAACTCTGCCAAACACGGTAATAATTTACTGCACTAATGACTACTCCCTCTATCCCTCTATAAGTGTCTGATTTCACTGTTTTTCAATAAATTAGACACTGTTTAAATTGTAAAAGTATATAAATAAAACAGAAAAATAACTGAAGTCCAGCGGAGTAAAAAACAGACAAATCAGGACGCTAGGCAAGAAATGTGAGCAGAAAAAGGTGGGGTTTTCGGCTTTTTCACACTTTTACAGATAGCTGTATTCAAATTGTAAGATTTGTGTCACTTTGTTGAGCTATTGCACAAGCGCAACTAATTAAAGAAGATAAGGCAAGGATTTGGGGGCAGTGCCAAAAAAAAGAGCAAGCCCTTGTTTTGCACATCAAGTCATCAAGTTTTCTTGAACAAGGGCTTCCTTTTCCTAATGAAAAAAAATGGACTTAATTTGAAAAGCCCTTGTCACTAAAATATGAATGAATGACTTATTAATTATCTAATGACACAATTTATATTGTACAGATTTATTAAATTTTTAGTAACTTTCCATTTTACTTGTGTGCATGGAATACTAAGTGATGATAACATGTTTTTTTTTCCTCTTAAAATTAATTTTCAGTATGGAAACACTGCTTTATTTATATGATGGAAGCTCACCGGGTGGCAGTATGCACGCTATATCAAACACGAAAGCGGGTAGATGTTCTTTCAGGTATATATGCACTACACTAGCCTTAGCTCATTATTCGTAATTGTTTCTCAAAGAAAAATGAAATGTTACTTTATGTTACTAATATCCATTTACTTTTGTACAAAATGAATTTGCACATAGTTCGTCAATTTGATGCACAGAATTTGCACTAAATGATTCCACACAAAGTTTATTAATTTCATGGATATGATTTAACTATAGGAAAAATGGCCTTTAGTGACAGATCGATTACAGTCACTAAATGTTAGAAATTCGTCACTAATGACTTTTGGTGACCAAAATCAGGTTGTCACCAATTGATCACATTATCTCCGTCCCAAAAAGTCTCGATGACAACTTTTTTCAATTGATCATGGCGACTGGTTTATTGACCAAGTATTTTTGGTCATAAATATTAGTGACGAAATTTATTCGTCAATAAAATAGTCACAAATGAAACAAAAATGGTCACTAATTCGTTGTTTTCATGACCAAAAAAATTCGTCAAAAGAAGTTTCAGTGACAAAAACAATTTAGTCACTAAAATATTTAATGGCCAGTAACTTTTAGTAACTAAAACGTTTGATAACCAATAATTTGTAGTCGCTGCAAAAATGAGGACCAAAACTTCTAGTCACTAAAGAATTAATGACGAGTAATATTTAGTCACTAAAATTTGATGACCAATAGTACTAGTCATTGAATGGTTCACTAAAATTAATTTCCGTCCAACCCCTTTAAAGGATTTATTGACGAAAAAAGTTACCAATTTTTTTAAAAAAATGGTCACCTGTTGTAAAAGCTCGTGACCAATTTAAAGTCTAAAGTTCTGTCATAACATTTAGACGATGGTGACCAAATTGATAATCAATTTTTATATTTAATAATGATAAATAACTAAATAAAAAGTCATTCTCAACATAAATGACAAATTAATATTTTAGCTCAAATCACACTATTTGATTACATTCAATACTAATACTATACATAAAAGCATTAATAATAAACTAAGAATCTAGTGCTTTGCCTTTAACATGGTCCGCACTAAATAACAAGAAAATCCAAAGCCTGGTTGCCAGCCATTGCATTCGGCCAAAGCACAAGAACCAAATTCTCTATTCTTAAAAGTAACATGAATATGCATGCTTACAGGTCATCTAAAAAACATGCTTACAAGCAAGGAAGGAAGAAAAATAGCGAGAAAAATGACTCCCCTTTTTCTTCCTCATCCGTAGGAGACATTTAATCCACCAAAAGTTAGCAACTGGGAGAGAAAGTAATTTAAATAAGGAAAATTAGAATTCTAACAAGTATATGAATTCAGAAGATACAAAAAATAAAGGAGAAACATGCTACATAATCAAATATTCGGTCACAACAATAATATGCTACAACAATCAAATATTCTGCCACAACAAGAACTCCAATCTAATAACAATACCAAGGTTTAGCGACTGAAACATGTAAACTTAGATCTAGTCTCACAAGAATGATACTCATTTCAAAAGACAAAAATGCCAAAATAATGTGTTTCTTTGAAAATCCAGATATATCTTATACTTTTTACACATAAAATACTTATCTCAACATGCAAGCATGTAAAACACTTTCTTAAAGGCTCTTAAAAAATGTTTAAGCAGAAAGCGTAAAACCTTAAAGGCACCATACTATGAGGTATTCATATGTGCAGTAACTTCCCGATCTTTCAAAAGGAAAATCAAGTGGGTATCCAGATTGAATAAAAATCTGAACCTATAGTAAGGAGAATCAGAATAAGAGTACACGCATTTCAATGGAATTAATATTTAAATGTACATTTTCCGTGATAAAGGCTTAGGATGATTCTAAAACCTCATGGTTCTTTTCCATCTCCACTATAAGTGCACCAATAGATCTAGGATGTAGTTTAACATCATCATCAATAAATAGTACAAATTTGTTGTCTTTATGCATTTTTTCCACACCAATCTACAAAGCGGATTTTAATGGAAGTTGCAATTATACCCACATAAACTTGTCTATGAAATATGTGGCCATGGGAGATTAAAACAGGTCCGAATAGTTTAACACAAATTTTATATTAGGAAGCATTCATGTTGTGAAAAACTAAATTTAATAACCATGCAAAAACAAAATCTTTAGGTACTTTTTTGTTTCCACAGATGAAGTCTTTCTACTTTATAGTACTAAGCAATACGAAATGTTAAAACGTACCAACTAGATGTGAAATTTCTGACTTCTAGTGGTTGACAAACCAGCAACAATGACCCGCGCATCAATATCACCCTGTCATATCATCCAATCGATCAGGATGCAAGCATATTACATTCCTTACCAGGCAATGAGCATGACTAACCACATATTCAATACAAGAATGAACTTAAATCCGACTCTTCGTGTTCAGGTGAGCATATTGCATACATTACCAGACAATGAGCATGACTAACCACATGTTCAATACAAGAATGAACTTAAGACCGACTCTTCATGTTCAGGTGAGCCTTATAATTATGTAATTGAGAATGCATGTATTCAATCATAAGGATCAAAAGTATCAAAATAAATTATATCTACACAGTTGAATCCTTAAACAAGCAAGGACCCGTTGCTTAGTATAACATCCAACAAATCCTTACTTAGTATAAGTTCATATTTCATAACTTCAATCTGATATATTACTGTTCAAATACAGCAATTCACTCTGATGTGCAACAAAGCTTAAGCTTCTTTCTGCCCATTATTTATTTAATATAAACAGTGATAACAAGGTCAGTGTAGCCTATCTAATTAAATAAGTATTAAGAAGTTGGTCTAATAGTCTACGAAGAGCATCCATACCACTATCCCTTTTTTCAAAGAATCCCCACGACCATCTTCTTCGTTCGAAGAAGTTCCATCATCCTTACAATTTTCACCCCAATTACCTTCACCTAAATAATTTATCATATCATTCAAATCATCATTGAATTCATGATCAACATCACTTTGAGTCTCACCATCCAAATCTTCAACACCCACATCATTTTCATACTCTTCTCTATGATAAACCCGCTTATCATAGTCACTCATAATTCCCCTCATCAATAAATGACTTGACATAGTATCTTTGTCGTAACTACACAAGTTGTTGTAACTCTTACAAGAGCATGGGAGTCTAGTTGATTCATCCTTATTACTAAATGTAAAATTAAAAAACTGTTCTACACCATATTGGTATCTATCCTTCCATCGCTGAGTTATTTTTATCCAAGACTTATCCATGTTGAGATGAGAAACTCTTCTACACCAGATTGTATGAGACACAATAATATACATAGATTATAGAATTGAGAAAATCAGCTTAAATAAGAATTAAGAAGTTTCTCCAATCAAGTACTGGAGGCATTAGATACAAAATTTAATTATGATGCTCTGAACATAATAACTTATCTTGAAAAAGGAAGAAGACAGTGGAGTAAATTACCGATAGTGAAGTAAATTACCGCCAGTTCATGTTTGTCGGTTTGATCGTCAAGGTCTGGCTTGCCGGAGATAGACCAAATTGACGTGGTGGAAATTTCTTCACCCCGTGCATTAAAATTGGTCAACATCAGTAAAAGAAATAAGAAGAAGAAACGAAAAGGAACGAATAAATTTGATTAATGAGTTTCTCCTTTCACATAAGTGTAGTTTGAAAATAGTTGGAAGTAACCACATTATAAAACCATACCTTTAGCATAGAAGACAACAAATTCAAGCATCCGGAGTTTGTTGGCACAAGCAATTGCAAAAGAGCGGCGAATGAAGAAAAGGACAATCAAGAGATAGAGAATGATGATGGTGGTCAGTTGCATATGGGCAAGAACGATGATGGTGGTGTTGATCGACAAAAAGAGAGAGAAAGAAGATGGCCTTGCAAATGGTCGGCTTGGCAAAGAAAGAACAAAAAGAAGATGGTGTTGCAGATGGTCTGTAGTTTTTTTACTTTACTAATTACGAAAAAGAGAAGAAGACGTGGTTACCAGCTCATAGAAGACGAAAATAATGCCCTTTTGTTTTACTCTATTGTTTTGGACTAAATTATTTATTTGGTCCCCAACATATATTAAAATACCATATTTTGGTCCTCATTCTCAAAACTGCTTACATCTGGCACACAACAAACCCAAAATAATTTATTTGGTCCCAAATCCCATTTTCAAGCGGTTTTCCGTCAATACTGGGCCACGTGACCCGCACGTGCCATAATATTCTGATTTGCCAAGGGGTAAAATCGTAATTTTACCCCAGAACTTTGACAATATTCCTAAAACCCTACTTCCTGGCAGACTCCATTGCCATCAATCATTGCTCTCTTTGGGCCTCCGGCATCCCAGTTCGGGCACCGACATCTGTTTATGGCTCTGTTTGTCCCCTCCAGCTTCCATTTTTCAATTTCCGGCTTGCTTGTGTCACCTCCGGCGATCCATTGTCACCGCAGCACGAAGGATTGTCACAGCTCCAGGATTCCGCTGCTTTAAATTTCGTAAATTTTAACGGTATACCTCCATCTAGGTTTTGATTTTTTGAATTAGTATATCTTTAAAGGAAGAAATATGAGAAGTAGGGTGTATCAGCGATGAATAATCATGGAGTTTTCCATCGATTCACCATTTCAGCTCGATTACACACTGTCGGAGCTTTTTCAGGATGCCCCCCCTCCCCGCTGCTGAAGGCATCAGGGATGGAGAAGGGGGTGATAGACAGGGGCGGCGCCCCCCTGAAATGCAGAGCTCCTCCGGCGAGACCTTTCGAAGAAGAAGGACCTCTATTTTGTTTCCTCACTAAATAAAATGACGTCGTTTTTTCATTAATGAAACGGCGTCGTTTTATTAGATCAAGGCCAAAAAAAGGATCCAACAAAAAACGATGTCATTTCAGTAATGGTAAAACGTCATCGTTTTGTTTAGAGAGGAAATAAAAAAAATAAAAACTAAAATAGAAGTCAGTCATCTTCTTCGGCCAACATTGCCTGAGGAGCTCCATGCACAGGTTCTTTAAGATTATGGACCCAATTTTTGTCACCGTACGAATGCGGCGAATGCGGATATGTTAGCTCCATGTACGAATGCGGCGACCGGTCGGTGGAGGTCCCAATGCCTCCGGCGAGCTTGGTGATGGGCCATGGAGTTGAGGAATAATATGGCACGTGCCGGTCACATGCACCTGTATTGACGGAAAACCGCCCTAAAACGGTATTGGGGACCAAACAAATCATTTTGGGTTTGTTGGGTGCCGGATGTACGAAATTTTGAGACTGGGGACCAAAAGATGGTATTTTAATTTATATTGGGGGATCAAATAAACAATTTAGTCTTTTTTTAGGGACAATTACTATAATTTCATACAAATTGAACTATAATTAAAGGCAAAGTTTTTGGGAAAGACCGTCTTTCCATAGGCATATGGAAAGACGATGTTGAATTAGAAATATATAAAGGTAAAAGGTTTTAGTTGCAATATTAAAAATTTATTATGCAAAATGTATTAGTTATACGTTTTTGACCCGATTAATGCAACCCGAAAATTTTATTTTAATTTCTTCTAATTTGCAGTTTAAACCTTGGTATTTCTATAACTTATGGAATGATCGTCTTTCAAGTGACAAACACATAATTAAATACAAGTTACTCTATTTTTATTGTTTTACTCTATTTTTCTTTAAAGACAATTACTATAATTAAATAAAAATTGAACTATAAACTTTATAATTATAATATTGAAACTAAGACATTTTACCTTTTATTATTCTAATTTAATCCATTCTTTCCATAAACCTATGGAAAGACAATCTTTACCAAAACTTTTCCGTTATTAAATACAAATTACTCTATTTTTGTTGGCAAAGTCTTGGGAAATACGGTCTTTCCATAACCTTATGGAAAGACGGGGTTAAATTATAATAATAAAAGATAAAAGATCTTTGTTGCAATATTAAAGTTTTATTATGCAATGTGTAGTAGTTATAAATTTTATAACCCGGTTCTTACAATCCGAAAATTTTATTTTAATTTCTTCTAATTTACACTTTAAACCTTGGTCTTTCCATGACTTAAGGAAAGACCGTTTTTCAAGAGACACACTCATTTTTGTTTTGGAAATTTAGTTGGAAAAACATTATAATTCCGTTGCAAAACATTCTTGCAAATTGGAAAATGATTGAAGACAAACTTTATTACCTGATAAAATTGTTAATAAAAATTATTATTAATTTATATTCATGGTTAAAGTTTATAGTTAGACCGACAAACGGTTACACACATTATGAAAATAAACGTTTCCATAATTTTTAGACTCAAATTATAATTATATATAACTTATATACATTTTATACGTTTTTGAAAGTTATGGACACATAATTACAATAAATTAAAACAAACATATAATCACCCTAATAGTTGACCCCGTTAAATTTGAAAAGGTTTTATAGTAAAATTGTAATATTTAACTAGTGTTTAAGTCTAAATGGGTTTATTCCATATCATATGTTGTAATCGCACATCTTGCAAAATTGAGCTTAATATAAAAGGATGGGAACCCTGTAAACCCTCGTCTACTAATGACGCTTTAATTATGAGAAAAAGACCCCGCCAAAAGGTTAGTCGGTCTAAAACAAGATTTTGTGTATTAAAAACAAGACTTTGTGTCTTTGAGGGTAATGTTTTCTTGGTTCCAAGGTCATATATATATATATATATCTAATTCCAGTTATTTTTACTATTATTTTAATCGGTTTCGATTTATTTTCACTATTTTTCCGCCTGACCAATGGTTGTTAGTTTGTGCCAAATTTGCTAGTGAGAAATTCCAGGTAATTACATGGTTATATATTTTTCGTTTACTGATTCTTAGATAATAAAGTTTCTTACATTATCAAGTACTACATATTTAATCAAATAAGTTTAATGATATCAATGAAGCATGCTTTTCTGAAACTAAATAAAGTACTCTTCTTTTGGCATATATCCAGGAGAAGAGCAAGAAAAACAAAGAAAATCATTCAAAAAATAAGACTCCGCCTACTGTTGGCTCAGTTTCTATAGCTGGAAGGATTGTGATGAATGTTAGTAAATTTACACTTGCTTTTTAAGCATTCCACTTATTGTAATTATACTCTATCCTGTCCTATGATATATATATATATATATATATTTTAATTCTAATACAATTTTGCATACTTTACAGTGCCACAAAGGAGGACAAGAACCATCTGCAATTGATCAATATCATTGGAGTCATTATTCTGAAAAAAAATAATGGTTAATGAACATGCTGAAAAAATAATAGTATGTCGAGTTGATTATTTCAATGTTTCACACTTATCATTTGTATTATCTTTATATGCCTCTTCACCTGGAACATTTATTATGTAGGAAGAATTGCGGGCTGAATAGGCCACAAGCTCAAGCATACCAGCAGAGATATGTGTCCAGAAATTGGGTGAAATATCGAGCCATCTAAAAGGCCGAGTTGTTCCAACAAATTAGATTCTAGTCTCAGAATCTTTTCAGGTGGAGCTTGAAGCAGAGCAGGAAACACGAAAAAAATTAGAAGAGAGGAATGCCCGGATGGAAGCTCAACTAACTTCACAAGCTGCAGAATTGCAAGTGATGAAAGATCAAATGGCGTTCTTGATGTCCAAAATGAATGATTCTTCTCATCAGCAGTTTGAAAG
>JAULKM010099177.1:0-10979 GCA_032355605.1 Rubia tinctorum
TTTGTAAAATGTCAACCCGATTAAACCGAACCGAATAAACCGAAACATTTGAAAACCGAACCGATGCCCACCCCTACAAGGCGGTAAGGAGAAATCCAAGCCGAAGTTGTTAAAACAACGGACTTCTGGCGATACTGTTATTTGAGGATTTAAATCAGATTTGTGGATTATGGTTCATTAGGATATTGAGGTCATTTATGTTGTTAATTCAATTTAATTGGTCTTTATAGCCTTTTGAGGTCAAGTTAGAGATATTTCTATGCATTTTGAGGGTATCCTATACACTGGCAAAAAATATTTATGGCAATTAAAATAATTGGTTTTTGTTTCCCAACCAAGGGAAATGGTCTTTACGTGTTTTATGGAGACATACCACATCTTTAGTTGGGGAGCTTTATTTGTTTTGTTTTGATTGCCTTTGATGTTTGATCAGAAGTGTGGATGAAATTTTCTGTGTGGATTTCATTTGATACTTCACTGTGATTGGTTCTGATAGTAATCTTGGCTCGATTCTATTGCGGCTACACTATGACTATACAATGGAAACCGCTTATCCTTGGTTGCCCTTCTCATTGCCACATTAGCCCTCATTTCATATTGTAATATTGACTAGAGCCTTTGTGTATTGTTTCTCTCTTTTGTCCACTGAGTCTTTAGATTAGAATTATAATATTCAAACAGCATCTCATTGTAAGTGGGTTTATCCCATATCATATATTGTAATCACACAATGTGCAATATTAAGCTTAATAGAAAAGGGATGTAATCCTATAAACCCTTGTTCCATGGGCGATTTAACAAAGAAAAATACTACTGAACTCGTTCGAAATTGTTTTTGGGGAGCATCATTCACAAATGCAAGAAGTTCCCCTCTGTAGAAAATAATGAGAATAATGTGTGTTTGTATTCATGATCTCATGGTACATTATATAGAGGTACAAAAGACCTATACAAACTAGGAAAAGGAAATATAACCTAATTACAATTACAAGTAATATTCATATATTATTTCTATTCCTTAATACCTCTCCTCAAGTTGGAGCATGGGGATCAGAAATGCCTAGCCTGCCAAGTAATGAATGAAATTAATTCCTTCTGAGAGCTTTGGTAAATAAGTCTGCAGGTTAATTAGTCGTGCGAATATGATGAGTAACTAGAGCACCAAATTGTACAAGATCACGGATGAAATAACAATCAACCTCAATGTGCTTCGTACGTTCATGGAACACCGGATTTTCCGAAATGTGAAGAACATATTGACTATCACAAAACAGTCGCATAGGAGCAGAATGAACAACACCTAAGTCCCGAAGCGAGGACATAAGCCACAACAACTCTCAAAAGGTAATAGCAATAGCATATTACTCCGCTTCAGCAGAGGAACGAGAAACTGTAGGTTTTTTTGTGGTCTTCCATGAAATTGGAGAATCACCAATCATCACAAAGTACCCAGAAAGAGATTTTCGCGTAATAGGACATGCAACCCAATCAAAATCACAATAATCAGTCAATTACAATGAACTACAGGAAGAAATAAATAAACCTTGACCAGGATGACTCTTTAAGTAATGAAGAACTCAAATTGTAGTATGCCAGTGAGGAACACAAAAAGACTTCATGAACTGAGCAAGCGTATGAACAAAATAACTAAGCTCAGGACGAGTAATGGTCAGGTTAATGAGGTGACCAACCAGGCACCGGTACTGCTCTGGATCATCATAAAGGGGACCTTCAACTTTTACAAGATTATGCTATTACTTAATAGGAAAATCAGTCAGCCTAGAGTCCGATAGACCTGTGTAAGATAAGATATCCAGGGCATATATTTTTGTGTGAAAGAAACATCCCATACGGTCTTCTAGAAATCTCTATATCCAAGAAATACTTAAGTGTACTAAGATCCTTCATATGAAAACAAGAGCACAAGTATTTCTTGAATTCAGAGATGAGCGACGAAAAACTACCAGCAATGACCAAATCATCCATATAGTCAAGTACATGCAAAGAAACTGACCCACGAGTAAAAGCAAAAGGAGAGTAATCTGCCTTTCTCTGAACGAAGCCAAATGCACATAAAGCCTGAGCAAATTTAGCAAACCAATTACGAGGAGCCTGCTGAAGACCATAAAGAGAATTATGTAGATGACACACCTAGCCTAGGGGCGTAGGATAGCCCGGTGGATAGTGCATAAATACCTCTTCATGTAAGTAACCATGTAGAAAAGCATTATGCACATCCATATGATGAAACGCCCGGCCACGAATGACTGCAACTGATAAAAACAAGTGAACCAAACTCATCTTTGCAAAAGGAGCAAATGTCTTGGTATAGTCAATCCCTTCAATCTGTCGATTCCCACACCCGATGAGCCTTGTGGCTTTCAATGGTACCATTTAACTTAAACTTGGTATGATAAACCCATTTGCATCCAATTGTAGTCTTATCTAGAGGTGGAGAATCCATAGAATTGATCTCATCAGCTACAACACCAAGCCAATGAGCATGTTTCGACGCCTTAGAGTAAGTAGTGGGATCTGCATTAGAAGTTACTGCACCCAAAAATCTAGAATGCGTACAAGAAAATTTATCACAATTTACAAAATCAGTAAGAGGGTAGAGAACATCTGAGGAATTTGACGTCTTATGAGTGATCATAGCAGTGGGGTGGGGGGGTTCAATATCAGTAACTCTACAGACATAATCTTCCAAGTATGCAGGAGGTCGTCGATCGCGAACACTCTGTCGGGAAGGAGGCAGCTCAACGGCAGGAGATGGCGCAGGATTAACCGACGAGGCATACGGTGGAGCAGGCCTACAGGAGAAGGCCGGGGCAGGGGAGGCTGCATCAAACAACGATACTAAAAGAGTCGGCGGGTCAGTCGGCGGTGCGTGAGGCACGTTGTCACCGGCAGCCGTTGGCATGTGAGATGCATGTGGTGGGTTCGATGACTACTCGGGTGGTACATCGGATTTTTGATTTCCGTATGATAGTGTAAGCTGGCGATCGGGGATGTCTGTGGTATCCGGTTGCGATGGAGGGAAAGGAACCAGCGGCAAGTGTTGCTACAGAATCAACGATAGTGATGCCGACGGTGAGGCGGTAGCATCGGTGGTATGCACTGGTGATGCCGAATATGGAGATTCTGAGATCACAACATATGGAAACTGATCTTCAAAGAAGTCAACATCACGACTGTTGAAGAAGGTACGGGATTCCAAATCATAAAGGCAATGGCCTTTCTTTCCGGGTATCCAGGAAACAAACTACAACGACTTCTTGGTGAAAACTTGTCACAAAATCTTGTAATGTAAGAGGAAAAACAAAGACTTCCAAATACCCGCAAAAGCTTGTAATTCGGAGCTCGTCCATATAGTAACTCAAATAGAGTGCGACCATTTAGTTGCATTGTTGGTGTTCGATTAATCAAATAAGCAGTTGTAAGAACACATTCTCCTCAAAAGTCAATTGGAAGATTAGCCTGAAATGCAAAGCTCACGCCACATTTATCAAGTGATGATGATTGCTCAACACGACCATTCTGGTGTGGTGTATCGACGATAGATGTCTAAAAAATAATCTCAGATTGAGCAAAGTATGATCTCAAAGGCAGAAATTCTTTACCATTATCAGCATGAACATGGCGAATGGAGCACCCAAACTGGTTCTTGGTTAAAGCACAAAACTCAATAAATCTAAACGCTAAATAAGACTTAGTAACTAATAAATATAACCAAATAGCTCAATAATAATCATCAACTATTGTTAAAAAATAAAATGCACCAGCAGAAGATGATGTTTTATAAGGAAACATCACAATTTATTAATTCAGACAATGCACTACCATTGGAATAACTTAAAGAAAAACTATGTTTAGTTTGGTTTGCACTATAACAAAAAGAGCAAGGAGCACAACTATTATTTGTGCTAAAATCAAGAGTAGAAATAGAAGACAACACCGTAGAGAAGGGATGCCCAAGAGGATGATGCTATAAATCTGAAGAAGAAACAAAAGAAACTGTCGGAATAAACCGCCGAATAAGAGAACGAACATGAGTATCCAGCAGACAATGCCAATAAACACCCTACCGTTCACCCACACCAATCAAGTCTTTGTACTGATTTTCTATAAAATGCAATAATTTTCAGTAAACAAAGATAGACATTTTAAGGAAGCTAAAAATCTTGAGCATGATAATAAATGGCATCGCAAAGTAGGTATGTAGATCATAGGAGCAAGAGTAACATCTCAAAAGAAAATAGAACCATATTGTGTAGCAGATGATACTGATATATCAATCGTTTAACATTCACAGAATTGATATTAGTAGTAACATCATTAAGACAACCCTTGTCATCGGTCATGTGATATGAGGCTCCCAAATAAAGAATCCTGGGTAAAGTATATTTACCATTTCCATGGTCAATTAAAGAGTTAAACTGATTAAATAAATGCATAGTCGTGCTCCATTGGTCATAAAAAAGAGTGGGGCTAAAATAAGAACGGGTAAGGGTACGGTGGGCGGCCGCCACTATATAACCTGGTGGTGAGATGGAGGCGGAAAAAAAGGTGATGGAGGTGGGCGGAAGTCGGCGACCGGTACACCGTTCCCGGCGGCAGCGGTCGTTGGTACTGGCACTGTCTTTTTGCCTTTTTGCCTTTTTGCCTTTCTGCTTCAATTCCTTGAACCAATCTGGAACTCTTGTGAGCTTGAAACATGTATCTCTGTCGTGACCCTTGCGATGACAATATGTACAGACGAGATTTTCTGATCACCTGAAGTGAGAGCAGCTGTCGAAGAACCCGAATGTGGTGGGCGTCGTGCAACATACGCCAAGGAGTCAGAAGAAGGTTCAAAAAACTGAACGGCTCTGTGATTCTCCTCCTGAGTAATAAGAGCATACATACGCATGACTGGTGGTAGTGGATCGAGACTCATGATGTAAGATCGCAAGGTATGATAGCCTTTATCTAGACTGAGGATGAATTGATAAATCAAATATTTTTCACGCTTGAGGAAGGCAGCAACATCATGATTTCAGGTGAACAATGGTTTTCAAGGTTCATATGTGCAAAATAAAGGAGGCCGAAGAGGGTTGTAGTCATCAAACAACTTCTACAGTTTGCCAAAATAAATGGCAACAATCTGACTATACTGCCGACAGTTCTGAATATCCTCACGCTTCTGCAGAATTTTTGGACCCTTGGTGAGAGTAAAGTGTGCATTAAGATCATCCCAAAATTCCTAAACTGTGGAAAAATAATTGGTAGAAGAACCTAATGTTGGATCTAAGGTCTGTAAGAGCCACCAAAAAATAGTAGCATTAACACCGGGCCAATCAACTTAATCAGGGTAATTAACCGGGGGGTTGAGTAATGGTTCCATCAATGAAACAAATCTTGTCCTTAGCAAGTAAAACACTACAAATAGTAGAAGACCATTCAAGGTAGTTATCTTGGCCCTTTAGCATGACGGGACATATGACCAAACCGGGACCATCAGAAAAGCCAAGAAAGTAGGGATCATTCATAGATAGACCAGTAGGGATAGATTCCAAAGAGCCAGATTGTAATTGCAACTGCTTGAGTAAAGTTGCAATCACGTTGGCGGCATTGAGATTTTGTAGCTTATTAGTCTCAACTTCAGCAGCATTAGAGCTGGAACCAGATGTAAACATAGTTGCAGATATGTGGTAGAAGCAGATTAGCAGTACAGACAAGTTAACACGGTGATGCTTGAAATAACGGTGGCGACACGTTGATTGGACTGGCGGCGCGTATGGATCACGCCAAGACAAATCTGGGCAGCGTACGGCAGCGGACGATTACGGTAACCAGAGAAGAGGTTGCGGCCAGTCGACGGATGACAGGTTGGTGTAGAAACCGACGGATGTCGGTGGTGCGTGTTGGAGACGCGCGGAAGTTGACCGTCGGCGGTCGGCTCCGACGAAGTATGGAAGCGGAAATTTTCCTTGTGGTTTCAGGTTTTAGGCTCTTATAACATGTAGAAAATAATGAGAATAATGTGTGTTTGTATTCATGATCTCTGGATACATTATATAGTGGTACAAAAGACCTATACAAACTAGGAAAAAGGAAATATAATTACAATTACAAGTAATATTCATATAATATTTCTATTGCTTAATACCCTCAGATAATTACAATTGTTTAGCTGCCTCAATAGTTCCAGTAGTGTGTTGTTTAATTATCTTTTTTCTGTGTTGGTCTTTTGCAGTTGGAAATACACTCTTGGTAGGAATAAAAAATCCTACCTACTTTTGCTGTTTAGTAATAAAAAAATCTTAGAAATAAAGGGATTGTCAGTGAATGCAATGGTTACATAGCTTGCTCAACATACTGTAACGTTAATTGGACAGCTATTATGGAATTTGATGTATGAATATATACATATATATACATATATATATGCATATATATATATACATATATATATGCATATATATATATTTATTTATTTATTTATAAATAGGTACATATACGTGTACTAAAAAGATTTTAAAACACAAATTATGATGAAGAGTTCAATAATTTAGACAATAAAAAATTCTAACTACATTTATAAAAAATAACTTATAAATCAACTTTGTAAAATGTATGAACGAATATTACCCAATGATGAAGAGTTCATATACATAATAGTTAAGGTACTCTCTAAGTTTGTAAAAATAACTTATAGATTAATTAATTGTGTACAATATTTGCACCAATGTGAACCGCGTATTTCAATGACCTAAATAGTAATATTTCACTTTATTCTACTTTTGTTTTATGTTTTTATAAACCTTATTTTAGGGTTTTACTGTACATGTGTGTGTTGCAAGTGACGCATAGAGAACTCACCAAATTTGTCTGATAGTCTCTGTCCTCGCACACGTCAACCAACTTGTACGATGGGTGAAAATAAAAAGTATACCAACATTTGCATGTCTATTTTTAGATATATTCTGTACTATTTTATTAGGACAAATATTGGCAGGTTTTTTTAATTCTATAACGTCGGTTGTGTCCGTTGTAGTCGAAGAACTTTCTTCTGAAAGCTAGGGTTTTGGCGTGGCTGCATGCCGGTGGGGATGTGGATGAAGCTGCAGAAGAAGGCTGCTGCCGCTTTTTTGTTGGCCGATGACTTCACCCGAGGTTTAAGTCTGGAGAAATAGTGGTGAGCTTTCCCCCATTTTGTTTGGTGCTAATTGCGTTTTAATCGATGTAGATAAGCTGTTGTATTTTTATGCTGCATGGTAGGTCTTTTGGTTTTAAAATTCTTGCTATGTAGGAATTTATATATGGTTAATTTGTTGTATATGTGTTCTTACTCTAGATTGTTGTTTGTAAGTCTGGTGCTTTATTTATTTTCTCGTGCATATACAACACATCATGAAGCCATAATAATAAGAACACCATCAACACATCATCAGCACATATGGTGCTTTACTGAATATATAATAATGAGCCACTAATTTAATTAGATGAGTTATAACTTATACACACAAGTTCTGCTCAAATTCGTCCAAACTAGTCCATTTTTGTCCCACCTATAAAATTTTGTATTATGAATGTATATACAAAATAGAGTATTCACTTGTCTATGCATGCGTTTGAACTAAGAGATTATGCATGTAGTTATGATTAGGTCATTTTTCAACTTTTAACATGCATGCGTGCATATTGGGTGCAAAAGAAATTTGTGTGTGGTTTCATAATTACTATTAACACCTAAATCAAGTAATGAAATTATATGTTGTACTGCATCAAAGTGATTTTGATTTCATTCATTTGGGTGTTCCAAATAATTTCAAAACAAAAAACTTAAAATTTGCTTTTAACGCACATGTAGTTGAACAACCTTATCTCCGTGTAATTTGAGTAACTAAACAACAAAACAAGTTGGTAAATATATGTATGAAACCGAAAGCAAGAAAAAGAAGAATGCCATATCCATTACTTCCATAATCATCCAGATAGATGTCAATGTACCCTTTAATACTTATCCATGATATATAATAATAATAAAAATAATAACAACAACAACAACAACAATAATAATAAGTTGAGTAAACATAATTGGAGGTTAATATTTTTTATAGGGGAAATCTCAGGGAAGATGGCATATCCATAAACTTATGGAGTGACCACTTTATTTTTTACCTCCAAGCTTGGGTATATATGAATTAACTTTCTTTCCAAACTTTAGGATTAATGTTTCAGCACTCTGAATAAATTGTTTTATTTTTGCAGGAGTCCATTCTGCGGCAAAAAAAAGGTGATATGCAATTATTGTGCGTCATGCAATTATCATGCATGTCTTAAACTTATTTTACATTGTCAACTTATTTTTCAGCCAAAAAGGATGATGTACAATTATCGTGCATCATGCAATGATCGCAAACCCTACTATAAAGCACCGTAAAATTTACGTTGTAAACTCCACCTTCATATTGAGTCACTGAAGAAAGTCTACCCAATCTATCTATTTTCCACCCTAAATTTTTTCTTCGGAATATATTAAAAATGGACAAAGTACTTGCTTTTGTGTAATGAGAAACAAGTTGAACTAAATGATTGTATATGTAAAATTGAAACTAGGTCATTGAGCAACTTATGACGTGCGTGCACTATTGGTGCAAAAGAAATTTATGATTGGTATTAAAAATACTGCTAACACCTAAATAAATTAATAAAATATCGAGTTCAATTTAATTGAGTTTTGGAATTACTCACAAATTGCTTTTGCCATATGTGTCACACACGGAACAATATTTTTCGTATTATTGTATATTGCATTGCACATACTATAGTAGGCAAATGTTAAACATTTCAAGAGTGTTGAGTAGGATAAATCAATCATACCGTAAAAAATTAATTTTTATTGTGTTATAATCGATGAGGTTTATGAGATGAATGATTTCCAAAATATAGATAACTCATTTTAGTTGCCGCTATACCTTTTAAACTGGGTGCAAGGCACGTGCAACGTAGTGTTTTCAAATTTAAATTAAATGATTAAATGACGTATTAGTTAGCTAGAATGACTCATTTTATAGTTGTACTAGTTTATCATTTATTTTATAATGTTCCAGCTTATATGTGGATGCCATTTTTGTTTATTATATCTGAGAATATACTTCATTGCATGATCGAAGATAAACTGGTGGTGGGAGGCTTGCAACCCATTATACACATGTACGGGTTCTCTTTATAAGTTTCTCCAGCTAGCCGTTTATAAATTGATACTTTAATTTTGAAACATTTGGTTCCTAATTAACATTTTCTTTTATTTCATGAAAAATTTAGATTCAGGTTTCCGGCCAAAACTACAACCATGGCGGTGATCCGTTCTCGTGGTGAGAATCAACATCTTTCTATGGCTCCGACATAAACGAGGAGGAGATCTCCGTTCAGACCCTCTTCTGCGTGCACTTTCAGAACCTCGCCGACTACCGGAGAAAAATGCATGGAAGGTGAACACGGCGCTACGATACATGTTCCCTCTTATGCTCGTCGCCGACAACTATTAAGCTAAAATATTGGAGAACGGAAGTGGATAGGTTGAATCATCTTACTTAATCACACATACAATATTAATTGTAAGGATGATATGCATCACAAAATACATTGTTAATATTGAATTGGCTTGACCAATATTTTTGTACAATTTTTTTATAACTTTGATATTTTTGTGTAAGTACTCATTGTTTGATAATATTTAGTCTATATCACGGCATGTGATGTAAGTCAGTGAGTGGAGTGTGCATATAATGTGTGTGGCACACACAACTGCACACTTGCACACAAGCTATCAATTTCATTCTTTTCAAGGTAAAAAAACACGCATACACACAAGCAAGACGAACAAAAAAACTCTGAAAAAGTAATTACAAATGATTAATCAACTCGAAGAAAACGTTAAGTGTGATTGTCGTGCATACTCTGTACAACTGGTATGCTATATCCATTATTTTAAATGCTATAAACTACATTAATCTGTAGCAAAGTTTTCAAAAAAATAAACAAAGAGGAAATAGCTACTTCTGGATTGTAATAGAAATCTAATGCTAACTTGGTGAAATTGTCATATGCTCTGCTTAATTTATTCTAAACTTTTCCGTTTTGAATGTACTTACTTTTGCAACAAAATGCCTGTGTCTTGTCCGATCATTAATTTGAATTGAATTTTAGAAGAAAGTTAAATAGCTGGGGAGGAGCGGAGGGCTAGCCTTGCTCGAGCCAAAAATCAGAACGGATGAACTATAAGCTTCTTCTTATGCTGCAATCCAAAATAGGAGAAGGATGAACTGCTTCTACACAGGGAAGTACATAAAGGACATGGATCCAAAATTTGTAAATGTTTTATGCATTCTTACTTTCCTAAGCTGTCATTTCTCTTCTTTTTGGTATTCATAATTTTTTTGTTGATTAGATCGCAGAGCATGCACGTTCGCAAATATGCATTGATCGCGACAGACTCTCGATGCTTTCAGAGTAGAGAAGGGAACAATATGGAATGCAATCCCGGGAGGAAAGGCCAATATGTACGAGCGTCAGCAAGAGGAATTTGAATTCATGTGGAAAAACCACAAGGGGACTATCGGGCTTTTTGAGATGAAGAATTCAGAGGACAATGATATTGGATGCATCCTTTCGCACGCTTAGGGAACTGGAAAGACACTTTTAACAAGTATTTCGGATGCTCGCGAACAACCAATTAGAATTTGATAATTTAGATACTCCCTCCGTCCCAGCTTAAATTACACAGCAATCATTATTACGCTCTTCAAGAAACATGTTTGACCGTTAATATATTTACCTACGTATAATAACGGCAAATAAAAAGTTGATATTTGGAAACTACTTGTTACAACGAATTGAATAATATCATATATGATAATATTATTATTTATATATCTATTCAAATATGTGGTCAAAGTTAGATACTGAATAGTGACATAAAGTGAAGTGGG
>JAULKM010099178.1:0-10978 GCA_032355605.1 Rubia tinctorum
CTTAGGACAAATATGATAACAAATAACATTAACATACTCATCTAGCAAGATTAACATCATTTACCCACAAGAAGTTCGAATTCCATGTTCTTGGATTTTCATGTCAAATAGCTAAGAAATTGTGCACATCTCTAACCTTCTAACACTTAATAATACAAACATTTCATATTCCCAAACAACCCATAACATAAATGAAGTAAACAGCAACATTAATGGTACAATAAATACTTCACAACAAATGCTCATGATAGAGTAAAAATAGATTCTTACTACATGGGTTTGGAGGGTTCAAACAATTTCTCCCAAGTGATAGGTTTAGCTAGCACAAATCAAACCACCATTCATAGAAAAATTAATACAAAAATAAAGAGAGAAAAGAAGAAGAGAAATGAAGAACTAGGGTTCTTGGAGAGTGATTTTCGGCCAACATAAAGATTGGAATGAAGATATGATAAGGGGTATTTATAGTACAAGTTGTGGGGAGAAGACTAGTCAAAAAGTGCTTCGGGCGTGCGGGGCGCGAAGAGGATGCAGAAGTCGGGCGCGGCCGCTGGCACGCAGGAGACCGGGTGTGCGAGCGCCCGAAGGCAGCGCTGGAGCTAGGTGTGCGGTTTTCATCCTGGAGCTAGTTTTCCCCAGAGTTTGGGGTGTGCGGGCGTGCGGTTGAGCGCCCGGGCCGCCCGCTTGGTCTTCTTCACCCGGTCGGTCTTTGCGTTAGTCGCTACGGGTGAACAGTTTATCTGATTTGGGAGTTTTTATAGTCGATTTTATAGTACTTGAGAAGATAAATCCAATAGTATCACCCTTGGAGCTTAATTATTCTTGTATCATTATAAGAAGTTGGTACAAACTTCCTCTCACAATTCATCCGCTTCTCTGTCTTCCTTCTCCAACCCTTTTATTTTCTACGACATTTTGACTCGTGGGCTTGAACATTCTACCATCTTTATGAATGCCCTTCAATAAAATACACCAAATTGTGAGTTGTGTCTATTTAACTTTCGGATTCTCGACACAAAATCAGAGTAATGCCCAATTGTGAGTTGTGTCTATTTAACTTTCGGATTCTAGCATCTTTGTAGATGACCTTGGACTGGCCACTAAATACTTTCTAGTAGTTGGTAGTGAGCACATGAAAGCAACATATAAATTTTATATTTGCATCTAGCGCTCCACAGGTTAATAATGTTCTCCTTTAAAATATGTTGGTGTTATTAATGACCCTGCAGAGTGCGGATTAGGGGTTTTTCCCTTATGTTGTGAAGTCGCATATATTTTTCATTGTTTAGGGGTGGGGTGGGACGTTGCCCTTATTTTGCAAAGCCGCATAAAATTTTCTAGCTTAAGTCGTAGGGTGGGGCATTGCACTTATTTTTCAAAGTTGTAGGTAATTTTTATGTTTCAATCGCAGAGTAGAGCCTTACCCTTATTTGACCAAGCTGCATGTGATTTTCCTAATTTAGTCACGGGGTAAGGCATTACCCCTATTTGATGAATATGGGGTCATTTTCCATCTTAAGACACGGTGGTGGGACATTTCCCTTATTTTGTAAATCCACATGTGATTTCTAGCTTAAGTTGTGGCCTGGGGCATTGCCCTTATTTTGTGAAGCTGCAGGTGATCTTTCCTACTTAAGTTGCAGAATAGGGCTTTGCCCTCATTTGTGTGCGTGCTTTTTTCCTCCACAAAGATGTTTTCAGTTATATATGTACATATGTGATCATCTAGTGTATGGGATAAGAAAAGCATGGTAAACGATGGTATCAAGACCTAAGTACAATATGTTCATGTAGTAACCTTAGGCTTAAACGTGGTATTTCATGAGTTGGTTACAATCGAGACCTATGGTCAACTAGTCAGTCGATCTTTAGCAAGGGGTGGAAATCTTTTGGGCAGTACCGATTGACATCCGTGTACTTTATGCACATTCTTCATCCTACATCTGATTTCCTCACAATGACTGGTTTCTCCAACCATGCTGGGTATACGACTTCTCTCAATATGACTGCTTGCACTAGGGTTTTGACTTTATTCTCTAGGGTCTTTTACCTATTGTGGGTGAAAGTCCTTTGTTTTCGTGGGGATAACATGACTGAGGGGTCAATGTTTAGGAGGTGATTCACAATGGAGGGGTCCAAACCTCCCATTTCTTGTACCAACCACACAAATGCGGTCTTCTACTTTTTTAGTGAGTAAATAACTTTAAACTTGACTATTTTTGTTAACCCTTTCTCGATCTTGACTTCTCTAGATTTTCCATCCTTATCTAGATGGACTAGCTCATTTTCTTCTTCTAATTTAGCCCCCCAGGTGAGATTCTCCTCTAGGCTTCCTTGATTGATTGTGTTCACCATCGATTGTTATGCATTTGAAGTTGCTAGCTTCATCGCAATGACCATGCACATCCTTGTCATCTGTTACCACTGTTGGTATACCCTAACTATTTCTACTCCTGTATATGCAGGGAATTTCATGACTAGATGGTAGGAGGACAATACGGCCTTTGCGACGTTCATCCATAGTCTTTCTATAACTATATTGAATGGACTTTGCGTATCCATCACCACAAAGTCTTATAAGATCGTACATAAATTTCCTTTTGGCCAATGAGGATGGGAATTTGTATGTTCCCTAGAGGCCATTCAGTATTCCACGTGAACCCAACTATAGATGATGTTTCCCTCCTTAGGCCCACTCTCTTAAACCTAAGCTTGTGAATATAGTCAAGTCATGAGACATCAAATGCATGTATTTCTCTCAAAATTTAACATCTCTTTTTTTAATATTTTGTGTGA
Organism: Rubia tinctorum; assembly: GCA_032355605.1. NCBI lineage: Eukaryota > Viridiplantae > Streptophyta > Magnoliopsida > Gentianales > Rubiaceae > Rubia > Rubia tinctorum. Next base: position 2,797 of record JAULKM010099178.1, read on the forward strand.
TAGATTGCTAGATTTTTGTAGGTTTATATTATAAGGGGTTTGGATGACCGTTTGTGGTTTTCATATCTAAATATCTTATTTTTAGCTTACGCTTACTTTAGGTCTAGTGGATTTTATTTCCCTACAAGCTTCTAGATTCTTTTTTATTTTTACTTATAGATTGTTTGTAGGCACTTCATATTGTTTTAGAGGGCCATTTTCAACAATGTTAATAGATTTGAGAAGGCTATTCACAAGCATGGTAGAAGACAGAATGACAAAATCCAAACACATGGTAGTAGATAGATGCGCCGAAGAAAATAAGCCGAGTCCAGAAAAATTGAAAACTGGCATGAACCATGTAGATTTTAATGGCATGTGCTATGCCAGTGCTGAGAAGAAGAAGTCCAGGGTGCGAGCTGCACAATCTTGCACAGGCCACGCACTAAGAATGAAAGAATTAAGACTCCAGTCTGCAGTCTGCAGCCTGCATGCTTTTGCACATGGCATACAATCAAAAGGTTAGGATACAAATCCAGTCCACGGCTTACATTCTTTTGCACTTGTTCCTCCCTAAGAATACCTGGGGAACACCTCCATTCCGCGGTTCGTGTGCTTTTTCATGGAATATGCACTATTGCACGACCATTGCTGACGTGGCTGCTAGGGTTTTCTAGGTTTTTGGGTTTTCTAAAACCCAACACTAGTCACTATAAAAGTCAATATTAGTCTTCTAGGGTTAAGGAAGTAGCCATAATGTAGATCTTATTTTTTGGTAGGTGGGAAATAAGAGGAGAGTTATCTCTCTCTCTAGAGTTTTTTTCTTTTTCTTACATTTAGTCCTTAATTCAATGGCATTTAATTTTATGAATGCCATGGATTTAATAATAGTAATAGAATATTTATTTCTTGGAGTAATATTTGTATCCCTGAAATGATGTTGACTTTGTGAGATTCTTAGATTACCCTATCATTATGTCCCATGCATATTTGTTATTGATTTGTTATTTATATTCTTATAGTATTCATGGCATCCAAGGTTCATGCATACTATACTATCGTGCTAGACTAAAATTATATCTTGGGACTATTATATTAGGGCTATTTTAGGCTCGAGAGTATCAGGGAGATGAGTGCATCTATGCTACCTTGAGAATACTGGCCCGAGCTTTAGACTCTAATTCTTATTGTCTAGTTGTGAAAGTGATTCCATGTTAGGGGCACTGTACTAATTCCTAACAATGGGAAACCCTAGGGATACAACTCCGCGAGGTGCGGCCCAAATTTTAGCAGCGCTTCCAGGGATACCAGTCTTAATTTTATTGTTTGCTTACCTAACTAGTTTGTAGAATAGTTTGTTCCTTGTTTTTGTTTTTGTTTTTTTGTTTGAGTTCTTTTTGAGTATTTTCCATTTTCTAGAATAGGTATTGCTTGACTTCTTGTTTTCAACCAAGTTCCCTTACACTACAAATTTTAATGTCATTTGTTTTCTTTGTTTTTTATTTATTAAAAGAACATGTGAATAAGACAGGCTCGACGAGTGAGAATTTGTAGGATATTTTATTGTAACCACCCGACAGATTTTTGCTATTGGTTAAGTGAATATGAGAGAGAGGTAGGAGTTGTTGGCTCCCAAGTCCAATGGGATTGAGAATGGTATCCATACAATGATTCTCCCAATTCGGGGTTGAGTGGTAACCCGAATTCATGGTATGTAGATGCATTGGGAAACAAACATTTTGAGTTAGATAGTTGGCCTTCACCAACCTATACAATGCCCAAAAATGAATCCATAGAATTAGTTCCCAAGCCCGAGTATGAAAAAGTGTTGGAGCCCTTTCTAACTGTGTTAAAACTAATGAGTTGCTCCAATCACAAGCTCTTAGCATCATTAGATATTTGGGAACTGAACTCTCCCCAAGCATAAAGAAAATTGAATGGCTAATGAGTGACTTGATAGAAAGGGGGAGCCAACTAGAAGCCCAATATTCTGAAAATTAACCATCCTTAGTTGAACTTGAAATTTTGGTAGATGAATCCCACGGGGATGAGGAGTGTTTTCCTGTGTATTTTAAATGGAGATGGATTCAAACATTTGATTGTGTTTCTACATTGGTATTTTTCCAGGGGGAAAGTGAAGCCGCAGTGTTGCTTATGTCATCATTTGATGTTTGTTTGGTGTACTTGGGTATACCTGTGGAGCGTGATTTTCCAAGGTTCGCTTAGTGAGGTCAGTATGTGTGATCGTTGTTTAGGTATATGACTGTTAAATTCATTACTTGGTTGACCAACATTTAACTTCTCCATTTTTAAGTTTTAAATAAGGGTTTTAATGGACGTGGATAGGTGTAATCATAACTTTCTTGGGGCTATTGTAATATTATTTGTTTCCCTATGCACAAGTTATCTCTATAAAAGGATAATTGTATCAGGTGTAGTACTCAGTTGTAGTTTCTTTATTCTAGTTTTGTGATGAGCAACTCTTTATAAGCATTTTATTTGATGTGTTGAGTTTGTTGTGTTGTGACTAAGGCTGATGTGAGTGTGACTAAGTTTTAATACCTGCGTAGAAAATATGATATGGAATTTTGGTGGTTGTTGTATCTTTTCCCTAAAATGTTTTTTGGTTAGTCGGTAATCTATCTTGAGGGGATATTTAGAGAAATTATCTATGCTTCAATTGATCCAGACTGGGTTAACATCATCCACGGGGCTTTCTAAGGAAGCTCATATGAGCATGTAAGTGTATTTTTAAATTTCGTTATTTTCTCTAATTCTAGGAAATGTAACTGATACTTTCATCTATTTTTTTAAAGATTAGTGTTTGGGATTAACGAGCTGAAGGACGGAGTTCAACGGTGTTCAATATCTATTGCTCCACCCTAACTCAACAAGATTCTAGGAATACTGAGGGGAGAAGAATTCAAGGCTTCCTTTGGCTTGGCTCAAAGTAACAACTGGGCTACATGGTCGCTGGGACACTTGACTAAGTATTTGTGTCTTTTCAACCATGTGACGATGGGGTATAGTGTAGTGTTAGTGTGAATAGTTTTTACACGATATACTTGCCAACTCTTAGGTCAGGCATCCTTATGGGGGTGCTTTTAGGCAACACTGAGGTCACATTTACCGTAGCTTCCCCTATGTTGCAGATTTGGTAGCTGTAGGAATGTATGCCCTGTCGGGTTTGGTTACGACATCAGTTACTACATATTTGATATGTATGTACAAGTATGTTTTCTAGTTAAATTTTTTACATGTATAAGTTAGATTATACTACTTTAAAAGTTATAAAGAGACAAAGTCTATCCATTTTCTTTCCTTACGGTTTCTTAGGCTATACATAGAACTTCTGATTTTTGTGTATATCAAATATCAAATATATTTTTAGGGCATTTTCACATTTTTTTCGTGCTTATTTCAATCATAACTTTGTTTCTAGTTGGACATTTTATTTTGATGTCCTTTTTAGATAGGCATGTTTTATTTATGAATCAAACTTTAAACTGCACAAGGTAGTTGCTTGTGAATTACTATTAAGAAGGAATGAATGTTGATCTTTGAAACACAAGTGATAACATTCCCCATATGCAATAAATGTGAATGAATTAGTAAATGAGTCTAGGATCTATGAGTGGTTTGGAAGTGGAAACCAATTGTACCCAAGGCTTTGTTAATTGTGAATTTACCATCTCTTTACTAGTGTGCTTTGATAGTTGTGTTGTCTTTCAATTCATAACATAGAAAACCAACCAAACCCCCCCTCTTTACATGTTTTTATATATCTATCTATATCTATCTAGGATTATATCCATTCCTATATGCATGAACCCTTAGGAAACTCCCTCTTCTTTGTGGATGATTCCGACTTGCCAAACTATCTACTTAGTTGTATTTAGTAAGCATATTGGGCTCAAAAATAGTATCTTTGAGAGGTACGGCGACGGCCTCTCAAGCTGCAACATAATGTACCAATGAGTAACATATAGGTGTAAGTAAGGTTGGTTGAAAATACCTTAAGGACGGAAAAACCCCATTCCATAGCTTCAAAATAAAGGACAAGGGTTGTCTTGTGAAATTCCATATTCGGCCGAGGAAGAGTCAAATTGATGGGCGGTTGTTGACCTACCTGGACGTAAAACAATCCAGCATTTAGTCCTAAACAATAGAAAATGGTAACCTTAAATCCACCACAATCTATCTAAAAACTAATCAAGTCTACTTCAAATAATCAAGAGCTAAGAGACTGATTCGTATTTACAAAGAATTGAAGATCGGGCTTCATTTGTATCCTGTTTTTAAAACACACTTTATGCACAAACACTTGTACTTAAAAAATAAAAAGCAAGGAAATCGCACCGAGGATGAATATTTGCAATAACTTGAACAAACTATGAGAAAAATAGGTATGGAAGATGATGTTGCATTTGTAAAGAACATGTTTAGCGAAGGACCGAGAATACCAATTAAGCTTCAACATAATGTACCAGTGAGTGACTTATACGTGAAACTAAGGTTGATTGAAAGTACCTTACGGTCGAAAATGACCCCATCTTACAGCTTCAAAAATAAAAGGACATGGTTTGACTTGGGAAATCTAGATTCGGGCGAGGAAGAGTCAAGTTGATTGGTGGTTGTGGTCTTACCTAGATGTAATCAAATTCAATATTTATTTTTGAATAGTAGAAAATAGCTACCTCAAACAACCACAATCCATTTGAAATCTAAGTAAGTCTACTTCAAAGAATTAAGAGCTAAGAGGCTAATTTCTATTTACGAAAGATTAAAGGCCGGGCTTCATTTATATCATGTTTTTACTATGTACTTGATGGAAAAACATTCGTACCCAAAAAATAGGAAGCAAGGAAATCACATTGTGGATTAATATGGCTAATATCTTGAACTAACTATGAGAATAGTAGCTATGGAAGATGATAAGGCTTTTGTAAAGAACATGTTTATCGAAAGATTAGGGGATAATATCTAAATACCGATTAAGCTTCGATATAATGTATGAATGAGTGATTTATTGGTGAAACCAAGGTTGGTTGAGAAGTACCTTGATGCCGAAAAAGACCCCATTCTATAGCTTTAACAATCAAAGTATATGGTTTGACTCATGAAATTCTATCTCCCCCAAGGAACAATCAAATTGATGAGCGGTTGTGATCCTACCTTTGCATGTTTAAATTCTAATTTTAGTCCTATTGAACATGGAATTGCTATCTCAATTCAACCACAATCCATCTGAAATCCAAGTAAGTTTACTTCAAAGAATCAAGAGGATATTATGGAAGAGGATGATCTCTACCTGGGAAAGATTGAAGACTGGGCTACGTTTGTATTATGTTTTTACCACGTACTTGATGGAAAGACTCTCGTACTTAAAAAAAATAAGAAGCAAGGAAAACACACCGTGGATTAATATTGGTAATATGTTGAAATAACTATGAGAAGAGTAGGCATTGGAGAGTATGGTGATTTTTAAAAAATCATGTTTATCGAAGAACTCAGGGAGAATCTCTAAGTACTGATTAAGCTTTAATATAATGTACAATTGAGTGACTTATAGGTGAAAGTAAATTTGGTTGAAAGTGCCTTAAGGCCAAAAAAGACTCCATCCTACAGCTTCAAATCAAATGACAGTGTTTCACTTGTGAAATTCTAGTTTCGACCGAGGAAGAGTCAAATTGATGGGCGGCTGTGGTACTACCTTGACATAATCAAATCCGACATTTAATCATGTACAATAGAAAATGGCTACCTCAAATCATTCACAATCCATCTGAAATCTAAGTAAGTCTACTTAAAATAATCAAGAGCTAAGAGGTTGATTGCTACTTGTGAAAAACAGAAGATTGAGGTTTGTTTGTATCATGTTTTTACCATGTGCTTGATGAAAAAACACTTGTACTTAAAAAATAAAAAGCAAGGAAATCATATTGTGGATGAAGATGGGTAATATCTTGAACTAACTATGAGAAAGGAATGTATGGAAGATGATAATGCTTTTGTAAAGAACATATTTATCGAAGGAGTAGGAAATAATCTCTAAATACTGATTAAGCTTCGACATAATGTATGATTGAGCGATTTATTGGTGGAACCAAGGTTGGTTTAAAAGTACATTGATGCCGAAAAAGACCCCATCTTATAGATTTAATAATCAAAGTATAGAGTTTGACTCGTGAAATTCTATCTCCCACATAGGAAGAGTCAAACTGATGAGCGATTGTGGTCCTACCAGACGTATTCAAATACAACTTTTACTCATAATGAACAAAGAATGGCTACCTCAATTCAAGCACGATACATACAAAATCCAAGTAAATCTACTTCAAAGAATCAATTGGATATTAAGGAAGAGGTTCATTGCTACTTTGGAAAGATTGACGATCGGGCTTCATTTTTATTATATTTTTACCATGTAGTTGATGGAAAGACACTCGTACTTAAGAAATAAGAATCAAGGAAATTGCACCATGGATGAATATTGGTAATATGTTGAACTAACTATGAGAAGAGTAGGCATGGAGAGTATGGTGCATTTGTAAAAATCCTGTTTATCGAAGAACTCAGAGAGAATCTCTAAATACCGATTAAGCTTCAATATAATGTACCAATGAGTGACTTATAGGTTAATTTAAGATTGGTTGAGAGTACCTTAAGGCCGAAAAAGATCCCATCCCACAACACCGTGGATGAATATTTATAATATCTTGAACCAACTATGAGAAGAGTAGGTATGGAATATGATGTTGCATTCGTAAAGAACATGTTTATCGAAGGACTGAGGGAGAATCTCAAAGTACCGATTAAGCTTCAATATAATGTACCAGTGAGTGACTTAGAGGTGAAACTAAGGTTGATTGAAAGTACCTTAAGGTCGAAAATGACCCCATCTTACAGCTTCAAAAATAAAAGAACGGGGTTTGACTTGTGAAATTATAGATTCGGTCGAGGAAGAGTTAAGTTGATTAGTGGTTGTGGTCCTACGTAGATGTAATCAAATTAAATATTTATTCCTGAATAGTAGAAAATAGCTACCTCAAACAACCACAATCCATTTGAAATCTAAGTAAGTATACTTCAAAGAATCAAGAGCTAAGAGGCTAATTTCTATTTACGAAATATTAAAGACCGGGCTTTGTTTATATCATGTTTTTACTATGTACATGATGGAAAAACATTCGTACCCAAAAAATAAGAAGCAAGGAAATCACATTGTGGATGAGTATGGCTAATATCTTGAACTAACTATGAGAATAATAGCTATGGAAGATGATAATGCTTTTGTAAAGAACATGTTTATCGAAAGATTAGGGGATAATCTCTAAATACCGATTAAACTTCGATATAATGTATGAATGAGTGATTTATTGGTAAAACCAAGGTTGGTTGAGATGTACCTTGATGCCAAAAAAGACCCCATTCTATATCTTGAACAATCAAAGTATATGGTTTGACTCATGAAATTCTATCTCCCCCCAAGGAACAGTCAAATTGATGAGCGGTTGTGATCCTACCTTTGCCTATTTAAATCCTACTTTCAGTCCTATTGAACATAGAATTGCTATCTCAATTCAACCACAATCCATCTGAAATCCAATTAAGTTTACTTCAAAGAATCAAGAGTATATTATGGAAGAGGCTAATCTCTACCTGGGAAAGATTGAAGACCGGGCTACGTTTGTATCATGTTTTTACCACGTACTTGATGGAAAGACTCTCGTACTTCAAAAATATGAAGCAAGGAATCAAACCATGGATGAATATTGGTAATATGTTGAACTAACTATGAGAAGAGTAGGCATGGAAGGGTATGGTGAATTTGTAAAAATCTTGTTTATGGAAGAATTCAGGGAGAATTTCAAAATACCGATTAAGGTTCAATATAATGTACAAATGAGTGACTTATATGTGAAAGTAAGATTTGTTGAAAGTACCTTAATGCCGAAAAAGACCCCATCCTATAACACCTTGGATGAATATTTGTAATATTTGTAACTAACTATGAGAAGAGTAGGTATGGGAGATGATGTTGCATTTTTAAAGAACATGTTTATCGAAGGGCTGAGGGAGTATCTCTAAGTACCGATTAATCTTCAACATAATGTACTAGTGAGTGACTTTTTTTTTATCGAAATGTGTATCTTATTAGAACAAATATCAACCAAACGCAGTTTAGGCTCTCACTCCAGCC
>JAULKM010099179.1:0-26902 GCA_032355605.1 Rubia tinctorum
TGAGAATGAGAAAATTTTGCAAAATTATCAAAAGATGCAGTCTCGTAGAATGCAACTCTCTCCACTTAATTCTGCATGCAGTCCTAGTGTTCGGAAGTAGTTATTTTATGAACTAATTTTGTATTAATACTACGTTATTAGTTAATATTAATTTTGTAAGATGACTTTCGAAACTAATTACATTGGTCTTGTTGGACGTAAAATTTTTTTTTTTGAAAAAATCAGCCCCCCTCAAATTTCCTCTAGTTCCGCCACTGGTGGGAAACACATGTTCAAACAGAATATTTTCCAGGAATAATTATAACATTCTTTTCTTCTTCTTGAACCCAAAAATAAAAGAAAACAGACAAATGGCACACAATATCTACAAACAGGATATTTTCCAGGCATAATTAAAACACTATTTTCTTCTTCTTGAACCCAAAAGTAAAGAAAATAGACAATGGCACACAATATCTACAAACCTTAACTAAAGCATTCAACTTTCTACGCTTTATAGAAATTAAGCATTACATTAAGCTTCGAGCTTTTACCTATGTCGCATTCAGTTCCAATGGCAAGAACTTTGGCCACCCAGAGAAAATAACTTGTATTGATAAATGGATGTCACAAGAATAAACATTTGACATGTCACATGAATAAGCAAACCCTAGGATTCCTTAAGCCAAGGACAACACAGACGCGTATTTCCAAACCCTAGACGAGCTCGAATCACAGATAAACACACATCATATCCAAATCAATGAAGAACATATCAAAACAACGATGGAGACCATGCGATGGTGAATCAAAATTCAACACAAACACAGCGTTAACACATTTTGAAAACGATGAGACGATAAGGAGAGGATAAGAAGGAATTTACCTGAGGAGGAAGCAAAGAGCGATGGAGAATGGAGCTCTTCTCCCGAGACGTCGTGGTGTGAATTGGAATGAAACTCTTCTGTGAAAGGGGTCTTGGACTGCGAAACGACGTCATTTTGCGAGGCCACTGTAGAGCACATGGGTAGTACATCAGATGGTGAAAAATCACACACACAACGCAAAATAACCTCAGACGACCATTCTGTCAACAATTGAATGGAGCTCTCCTTTTTAAGTTTACTGGGAGATAAGACTATTAATGGGTTAATAGACTTGGTGCCGCAAACAACATGAATGCCTCAGCCTTTGCTCATGGTTTTATTACTAATTCTCAATAGTAACAGAGACCTTTCCGGGAGTAAAAAACACCCAGGCCTCCAAGGCAAGGAACGTCCCGCCTAGAACTAACTAAAGAGACAAAATTACTCCCTCGCTAGCTCTCACAAAACCCTTCCTCTCTCTTTCCATATTCCTTTGCCGCCAGTCCTCCGCTCCTCTGCTGGAAGAGGTTTGGCGGGGCATCATGTCCTTTAGTACGACTTAAATTTTGAGAATTTTGTTTCTCTCGTGCAAAATGTTGCACAAGTATCTGAGTTCTGAGGATGATGCTATTTGAAGGAAATCGTGTTATGCTGTTTCAGAAGCACTTGCTCTTTTGGAATTTTATGGGCTTGGGCTCTCGTCGGACGGACGGGATGAAGAAATAGAGGTGGCAGATAGGGGTAGTGTGGCCTGGTATTGCTGGTGGGGGGTGGCGGTGATAGGCGGCGATTGTTGTTTAGGGCAGAGGAAATTAGAAGTTGACGGTGGGGGTAGTTTAGACTTTTCACAGAGGGAGTAGTCTGATAAAAATTGAGATAGCCCAATAGAAAAATTATAAAAAACTTGAGGGAGGTAAGTGCAAATGAACACTTCTATTTTTATTTTCAAAGAGGGTTGGTGGAAGAAAAGGGCTCTGCTGGTTGTAGGAGTTTGAAGGCTGCTGGGCAATCTGTTATAAAATACTCCTTCCGTATTAATATTATTGGCTTATTTAGTTTTCACGATTTTTAATGATAATGTTTTACGGTTAATATCTTAGGTATATATAATAATTTTGAATAAAAAATTTATATTTAGAAATTAGATGTTAAAATGAATCTAACAATATCTCACATAATATTTTATTGTAAATATATAAATTGATATTTAAAGTTAAAATCTACTAAGTTTGATTTTGAAAAAGCAAATAGGCCAATAATTATACTTCCTCTGGTTGCCTAATATTGACACTAAAGAAATGACACATTTTTTTTTAAAAAAAAGACTGGAGGAGATTGTATAGGAAAACTAAAAAGTAAATTGGATGGACGAAAACAATTTAGTATTTATAAAAAAAAAGCAAGTGCCAATAAAAAATTATCCAAAAAATGAAAGGGTGTAAATAAAAAAAAAAACAGGAGAGAGTATGACTGGGGATTGCAGTCTGTAGACTTTCTTATATCCAACAACCTCAAAATTGGCAACTTTTGCATTTGCTTCATCCCACGTCATCATTTCCCTCGCATTTTCACTGTTTATGTACACACAGTGGTGGGTGGAGAAGGTGAATCACTGTCGAAATCCCAATTAGGACCGTGGGACCAAAACCAAACTTTATTCTTTTCGTCTTACCTACCCTCCCACCAAATTCGTTTCTTCATTACATAGCTTCTGAATAAAAAGGGGGAGTTTGATTTTCTTCTCCATTCTGTAGCAAGACAATGGCGCAAGCGTTTCAAGCCCTTCAGTTTACAGCTCCTGGCATCTTAAAACCAATAACCCATTTGAGTGCATCTAGCTCTCTGGTACCTGGGACGAGGGTCTTCACAAGTTCGCCAAAATATTGCTGGGTTTTGAATAAAGATTCGAACTTGGCCTCAAGAAGAACGGGTTTCAAGGTTTTGTCTTCAGTGGCCGCAGCCGCCGGGAAGCCACCTACTTTGCCGGAAATTGTGCTGCAGCCGATTGAGGAGATTTCCGGGACTGTCAAATTGCCAGGCTCCAAGTCTCTGTCCAACCGCATTCTCCTCCTAGCTGCGCTTTCTGAGGTAAAAAACATAGATATGCTTTGTTATGATGCAGAAAATGATCACCATTTTACAATAATATGATTCATTGTTATGGATGTATATATGGTGTTTTTTGTGCCATCAGAGGCCCTGGCAAGGTGTTTGGAACAGAAAAATGACCTCTAAACAAATTAAACGGGGAAGAGGGAGGCTTATAAAGATTTGGAAAAGACTGTAATAAAAGATATATGTTATATTTAAATATAAATGATTCTATTTGTCTTTACCTAACATGATCGCTGGATATGATCCACATAACTGACCCCGTATAATGTGATAGAGGCTTAGGTGTTGCAGTGGTATATATACTGTTAGTCATCACTCTGATTAGGGTCTGAATTGTGTTAGTTGTTATGTCTTGACCGTGCTCTATATGAAATATAGGCTGGGAACTAGGAAGGAAATGGATGATGGTGGTTTTTGCTTCTATATCTTAGATGGTTTTATTGGCTGATTGTAGAATGTGTGGTAAGCCCTCAACATAAAGAAGTTATTGCCTAAAGATTAGGTGTGGTAGGCTGGGATTTAAGTTTCTAGTTAGCTATGGTAAAGAAGTGGATTTAGAAGTTTTATCTTGAGATTTTGTTCTGAAAGAACTAAAGAAGGCCTTTTCAACACGCTCCTTGTGATTTCTACTAAGTGACTGGTAGCAAGTACGAGCTGTAGCCTAGCTTCAACCAGTAATAATTATGTCTTATCACTCTGGTGCTCAAACTCCTTGCGATAGTGCTTCAACAGATGTGGACATCGCAGATAGAATTTTGGAGCAGATCTGTGGTTATAAGGATGTGAAAATATGTTTTTCGATCCTTTAGATGATTTACCATTTATATATCATATATGTATATTTCTGTGCACAACTTGTTATATGTTTAACTGAATGGTACCCTTAAGATCCACCTTACAGTTTGTATGATTTTTGCTTGGATCTCATCATATAACTGGTTCGTATTAAATCCTGCCTCTCTTTTTAGGGAACGACTGTTGTTGACAACTTGTTGGCTAGTGATGATATCCGTTACATGCTTGGTGCCTTACGAACTCTTGGATTGAATGTCGAAGAGAATCCGGCAATACAGCAAGCCACTGTGGAGGGTTCTGGTGGTCTGTTTCCTGTTGCTAAAGAATCTAAAGGAGAAATACAGCTATTCCTTGGAAATGCAGGAACTGCTATGCGGCCATTGACTGCTGCAGTTGTTGCTGCCGGTGGACATGCAAGGTTCAATTTATTGTGTTCATTCTGTGTGTCTTTTTAGTCAGATCCCACCATAAAAATTTGATGGTCATCCTCTATTTTTATGCATTATGCAATTATATATTCTCTGATAAAAAGTATTTTCCTTGAAGCCACGACCACCACTTTTCTCACTATACTCTGTTGTACCTAAAGTAGTGCTTGTTCTGCATACCTTTCAGCTATGTGCTTGATGGTGTTCCTAGGATGAGGGAGAGACCCATTGGTGATTTGGTTACTGGTCTTAAGCAGCTTGGATCTGATGTAGATTGCTTTCTAGGCACCAACTGTCCGCCGGTTCGTGTTGTTGGAAAGGGAGGCCTTCCTGGTGGAAAGGTGAGCCGACATCGTCTTGATAAACTTATTGGCCATCTTGATCCAGATCAATAAACATTCATTAACAAAAGTTACTCCAATCATTATTGGCAGGTTAAGCTCTCTGGATCAATTAGTAGTCAATACCTGACAGCACTACTCATGGCAGCTCCACTCGCTCTGGGAGATGTTGAGATTGAAATTGTCGATAAACTGATTTCTGTCCCTTATGTTGAGATGACTCTGAAATTGATGGAACGCTTTGGGGTTTCTGTAGAGCACAGTGGTAGCTGGGACAGATTCGTGATTCAAGGAGGTCAGAAGTACAAGTGAGTGCAGTTACATTGTTTTGAATGGATCTTATTATTAGTCCAAGATCCATCGAAATAACAATACTCTTGTCAGGTCCCCCGGAAAAGCTTATGTTGAAGGTGATGCCTCAAGTGCTAGTTACTTCTTGGCTGGTGCAGCTGTCACTGGTGGTACTGTCACCGTTGAAGGTTGTGGAACAAATAGTTTGCAGGTATGCATTATAATTTATGGTCACTTGCTTATGTCCAGTGCAGACTTACATCCATGTGTGAATCAATGTTATTTTATGAGAAATGCTTCTTTGGTTTCATTTTTCCTTTTTTTTACCCCTTGTCTTGTTTGGGAAAAAGTTGCAACTCATAGTAATGATTTTACTTATTATCATGATTGTGGATGTTGTCGCTGACAACAATTCTCGGAGGTTCTTTATCTCATCTCTTTATGTCATGTTTCTGTTTATTTCAAGGGAGATGTTAATTTTGCTGAGGTTCTCGAGAAAATGGGCGCAAAAGTTTCCTGGACAGAAAACAGTGTAACTGTCACAGGACCAAAGCGGGATTCTTTTGCGAAGAAACACCTACGTGCCGTTGATGTGAACATGAACACAATGCCAGATGTTGCCATGACTCTTGCTGTAGTTGCACTTTTTGCGGATGGTCCAACTGCCATTAGAGATGGTATTTATAATCTTTTTGTCATGGACTTGGTCAAATGGAAGTTGAATAGATCTATTTTACACTTGCTAAAAAAAGAAGAATTTCCAGAAAAACGGTGGTGACGAATATCAATTAAAACTACCAAGCAAATTCTTTTGTGAAATCTAGAGTTATTGTTCAGCACACTTATTTCATGCATAAGAAACCTCAGTTGACATGTGAAGGTGTTCAAATTTGTATGTATTTAATGATCAGCTCTACTAATTTGGATTACTGAGAACTTAGAGACAATATAAAATTTTGAAGCAAGGACCATAGGCGTTGTAGTTAAGAATGTTGGCGTGGACTCACTTACAGTAGCATATTACACTGTATAACTATTCGGGAATGTTCCTATGAAGATATGGAGAGCATTGGCGATTGTAAATTTGTAAGACTCCATGTTACTTCTTACAAAAATTTACTGAAACTAAATTTTAAACCCTCACTGTACCTTAAACTTTTTAGAAAGTCTAAACCACATAGCAAATTAACACTGCTTGTTATAGACCTTGTTCTACAGACCTCGTGATAATTTTTTGTAGAATAATAAATTGCTAACGTGTTTTTAATTATGGGAGAGTGGACACAGTGTATGAGTTCTAAATTCAAAGATAGTTGTTTGAAGCTTCCATTTAAGGTAACACTATTGCCTAATTTGCCTGGCTAGTAGGCATTATCCAGTTATCTGATCCTCGGTTATCCTTTCTCTTTAGATGATCTTTTCTGTCTTTGCTTTTCTTTTGTTTATTCTGAACAGATTAGCCTGACTCTCTTTTTTAATATTCTCAGTGGCGAGTTGGAGAGTCAAGGAAACCGAGCGGATGATCGCTATATGCACAGAACTCAGAAAGGTCAAACATTTGATACACCATCCCATCATATTTACCTCACAATCTTTCCATACTTCCCTTTACTAAAACTCTTCATTTCCCTTTAACTTCAGTTAGGTGCAACGGTAGAAGAAGGACCAGATTACTGCATAATCACCCCACCAGAGAAACTAAACATCACATCCATCGATACATACGATGACCACAGAATGGCCATGGCCTTCTCACTCGCGGCCTGTGCAGATGTACCCGTAACAATCAAGGATCCAAGCTGCACACGGAAAACCTTCCCGGATTACTTTGATGTCCTCAAAAGGGTGTCGAAGCATTGATAAAGTTTTCCGAAACCACAAAAGTTCAACGAGGCTGCTACAAGAACGAAAGTTCAATCTCCAACCTTATGCGGAAAGAGACAGCTTGTAAGCAACCTCCTTAATCTTACTCTCCTTGGTGAGAATTTGTTTGTTTGTTTGTTTGTTGAATAGAGGAAAGAGATATTAGTACCTTTTTTCGAGTGGGACTCTTTTGTATCACTACTACTTAGGGAGAATCCCCTTACGAACAATAATTTTGTCGTCGCAAAATCACGGATACTTCTTCTTTTTCCCCCTTCGCTTCTCACTTCCATTTGCACGTGGCTAGCTGCATGTTCCTTTCATTCTGGAATAATTGCAACTATTAACGATTAATGATTGTGGAATCAAGTTCCCCGGAAAGGTATGTACATTAGGAAATCTTGCGAGTTTTTAGGGTTAAGGGATTCCTTCTTCTGTTACTCGATTTCATGCCTGTTAAATGCATTTGGAGGTTTTGTGTTAAAATCCCCTTTTGATAGTTTCTTTCCATTTTCAGTCGTGGAACGTAAGGTTTTCGTTAGTTTGCCTAAGTTACTGACTAAAAGTTTTTTTTACTTCTTTTGATTCAGCCATTGTGTGCATTGGGGGTAGATCCTACTCATAACTCATGTTTTCCAATTTTTTCTCCACAATTTGTTTTGCCTTGGAATTAGTTTCAGTTGGTTCTAATTGTTCCATGTATACATGTTGCCTTAGGTTGAAGGGCATGTTGCTCATATTTTTTCTTTTCAATTATGCATGTGGGTTGTTTTACAGGAATCATGCCTTATTGTGTTGGTTTTATTTTTCTTGATCATCTGGCCATGTCCTTAAAGCTGCTCTACTTTTATTGGTGTATTCTTGTTTATGGTACATCTTCATGGCTTCTGCTCTGAATTACATTAGCTTAGCTCGGTTTCGTATCAAACAAAAGGTTAACAGTGGATTCGATGGAGTCTGATTCTCCTTTCCTCTCTTTTTTCTTGCAGTGTATTCCATTGGTTAATATGTTTAGAATTGTTCAGCCTTGTTTGATTGCTAAATGGACTTGGTATTTTTTTTTTTTGGTTTCAACTTCCATAGGCAAATTAAACGGTGTGCAGTTGCTGGTCTATTGTACTATGCTTTTACATAAGTTTTTAACTTCTCTTTATCAACTCATTTGGAAGTGCTCTGTATTCTATTGTACTATTCACGCATGGCACAATAGAAGTACGGTTGAAGTTCTCGACTTCTGGAATAGACGTTTAAGACCCAACTGTCGCTCCACTTAGAGCAAATGTAATGGGGGAGAGGAACGTTTGGTGAGTTATGGGGAGTGTGCTTCTACAGTAGGGGGTCATGTAGAGTGAGGGAGAGAGAAATGAGTATAACTCGAGAGGAGAGAGTGCAAAATGCGATTCTTGAAAATTCTCCATTTTAATGAGATAAATTGTATATTTTGGAACAATGGTATTGTGTTATGTGTCTTTCTAATTTGTATTTTTGCTTCAATGGATTTAAATGAATAAAATACAATTATATCCAAAAAATTAAAATACAAAAATGATACCAACATTCGGACAAAAATTTTCCTAATAAATTAGGACCAACATTCTTGATTCAATTTTCACATCTCTTCTAAGTTCTACTTTCCTCTCCTTCAATTTTAAGAAAAAAATTGTAGTTTATTGGTTTGATTCGAATTGTTGAAAATGGATTCACCGAATTCGAATTTCAATAATCAATCGACAAACTCAAATTCATCGAATTCAAGAATTTCTTCCCAACAATCAAATCCAAATTTTAATGTTGGACCTCCGTATTTTCCATCCCCTCCAAAAAAAAACCATTTTATGGGGCATTTCCCAACTACTACTATTCTCAACCTCCTCCCGGATCTCATACACAACACAAACAAAATAAGTTTTTGTCACAAACAATATTTCGACTACACAATAGGGAAAATCACCAACAACTCAAGAATGATTTAATTGAACATCCTTGGCAACACTCTGGACCTTCGAATTGATTATGTTGTTGCTCGTTAATTTAATTATGAATATTTTTTATCTCAAATTTAGTTTGTATTTTGTTGTTATGTTTGCTATCAAGTTATTATACGTATTAGTTTTATTAAGGTTATTTTTTTATTTCATTATTCAGCTACCAATTATTTTTGTAATTTATATGTTTATGAAAATTATATTTCTATGGATATATTAATATATATAGATATAGATATGTAATCATATATATACATCACATTCAAAATATTTATGTTGTAGTAAATATTAGATTGTAGAAATCTAAAAATGTGTGAAAAGATGGAAAATGATGTGGGGACAATGATGATGTGGAATTGAGTTATGATTGTAGAGTTAAATTGGAGAGGAGAGTTTTAGTGAGTGTAGTTGAGGAGAAAAAGTGATTATATTATTTAAAAATTTAAAAAGTGGGTGTTATGGTGAGTGGGGGGAAATCACCATTATGGATGCTCTTAGAGAAAGTATCTTATTATATCGTTGTTAGATTCATCATGAAAAATTTAATTTCAATTACTTTTAGAGTCAATTTATAATAATTTATACATTGTCATACTTTTTAAAGTTACAGGAAACTAGTTGCAATAAATAATACGAAACATAATCCAAGTTTGGGACAAGAAACGTTGGTACTTCCAACACCATAACATACTATGATGGTTAGAAAAAGTACCAACAATGCATTACAACACCTTGTTCAACCTGTTATAGGACTGTTCGACAATCATTGTACGATATAGGCACTGATCAACACTTGTGCTAGGGACATTGAGTTTTGAACCGCCATCTAATGATTGGTTTCACCGCTGTTGATACCTTCTTCTTGCATTTTGTCAAAACTGTCATTTTTTCTATTTCGTTTACATCCAAAATAAAATAATTTAGAGAATAAAATATTGTAAATTCTTGTGTTAAGGAGATATTTTGTTATATTTTGTATATATCTTGTACCCTAGATAGAATCATTTTCCTTTTGTGATTCTGTACATGGTGCCTATATATAGCACCTTTGTGTCATTAACAAAATCATCACTCATATTTTACATGGTATCAGAGCCAAAAGTCCTGAAATACTAAACTTTTTGAAAAACATAAAACTACTTTTGCCGCCTTGAACTTGCTTCACGCGCCACCGCCTCTGATTGCCGTTGTCGCCTTGAAGCTGTCAATGCATGAAAATGATATTTGAAACTAGTGGTTAAGCTAATCCAACAATGTCACGATTGTTTATAGGGTAAAATATCAATATAACTCTATGTAGTTGTGAAAATGACGATATACCACTTAAGTTTTTTTAAAAGAAAATTGACAAAATAAATATTTAATGAAAATGCCATTATGACATAATTTGAAAATTACCCAATATGACAAAGAATATGTTGTTAAATTCCTACGATATCTTGTATAACTCTTACAACTTTTAGACTTGACTTATACTTTTTTCCAAAATATCCCTATTTTTCACAATTATTCTTTACCACATCAGCTCTCCTAAAAGATTGGATTAAAAACAAACATGTCATTTTACCTGGGACGGAGAGAGTATATAGAATGGAACTCGAGTGAAATTTAATTTATAAAAGTATCATATTCCCTCTGTTCCAGCCATTTCTGAACAATTTTTAGTTAACTTTTGCAATGCATGTATAAATTTCAATTAGTATATAAATAATAATGTTATCATGTGATATATTGTTAGATTCTCTGCGTCATATATTTTTTAAATAAAAAATTTTGATACACCATTAGTACACATAACTAAAATTATCGATGATCAAACATGATTTGAGAAACTTGATAAAAAAATGTGCATAGTTAGTAGCGAAGGTGTATAATTTTTTAATTGAAAGTTACACTGCTACTCTACTCAAAAAGGGGTCAGAAGTTTGTGGAAAAAATTTATTTCTCCTGTTACAGACATGGTGGCCATTGCCAGACGACTTCAGTCATATTAAATGCGCCAATCGTTGGCTTTCTTTTCTCATATACTATTTTTCACATTTCTAATTGTAGTGTAATTGTTTATTTAATTAAAACTTATTATTTATGACCACAAATTAAATTAGTATATAAGTGTACTGTAATACTATTATTGAGTGGTATTTTATTAGATTCGTTATAACATATATTTTCAAAATATTAAGATTTCACAAGTTTTAATCATCATTAATACAAGATATTAAAAATCAAATATTTTTTGAGTAAACTGTTGAAAGTGTACCCGTTTAAATGGGACGAAGAACAGAAAAAAAATTATGCAGGGGAAAGTAGTGTGTGGGGGTGAGAAGTCAATGATATTTTTACAAATTAAATATGATGAGAAGAAAAATCAAATAATAAAAACTGCTATTAACTCCCTTGCAGATGTACATATGTCAACATATTATTGACCCCTCACCCCAAATACTAGTTTGCCCCATGTAATTTTTTTATGGGATGGAGAAGTACTCTCTAGTTCTTTACAAGTACTTATCACTTATTTTGAGTTCGAGCCAGTGGCGGATCTACGCCTAGACAAGGTGGGGCAATTGCCCCACCTTTAAAAAAAATATTATTTTAAAATATTATTAATTAATTAATACATAATTTTTTATTAGTGTCTTAGTTTATTTATAATTTTAGATCATTTTATCCCTATAAATTTAAAATTTTCTCAAAATTTTAACAATATCTTCATAAATAGAGTTATCAAATGAAATTGTGACCCACTAAAAAAAATTATAGTCGCCTCTGGTTCAAGCGATTTGTTTCTGACATTCTTTAGTACTATACAAGGATTAATTTAATAGTATAATTATTTTATATTTTAAAATTAAAACTTAATTTTCTCCACTCATTCTATTCAGTTCAGTTCATTTATTGACATGAATGTATCTGTTCGGAAAGCTTTATTTACTAAAAGCGATATAATATGAAGATTTGGTGAAATTATGAGGAAGACAAGGTTTTCACGTTAACCATGTTTGGTTGGAATGAATGCTTGAGTATTGCTCCCTTTCCAAAATTATTGGTCTATTTATTTTTCCAAAGTCTAAATTTTAATCTAAATGTAGATTAATATACTCCCTCCGTCCATTTAATTGTGTCTTACTTCATCTTTTTGCACTTTTCATTGATGATTTTATAATTTTAATATCTAAATTATGTATAACAATAAATTATAAAATTTATATATTTTACAAATATGTGTTAAGATGAATGTAATAATATATCACACAATAATTTACATATTGATATATCTATAATTTTTTACATTTCAAACATCAACTTTGTTGATGAATAGTGAAGTAAGACACAATTAGAGGGACGGAGAAAGTATGCATAATAAAAATATCATGTGAGATATTGATAAATTCATCTTAACATCTACTCCCTCCGTCCCACTAGTAATTGTTTAATTGTTTTTTGGGAGTCAAACTTTACAAACTTTGATCGTAAATAAAAATAAATCTATATATAATAAAAATATCAGAGATATTGTTAGATTCATCTAAACATCTATTTTTTAAATATCAAAATTTTATGCGGTATTATTACAGGTAACTAAAGATATTTACGGTCAAGCGTGCTCATTGAATACCGTGAAAAAATAATTCAGCAATTACTTATGGGACGGAGGGAGCATTTTATAAATATTAATTTTTTATACAAAAATGTTACTGTATGTAGTTAGAGATATTAACGGTCAAACACAATTATTGAAAATTGTGAAAAAATAAATATCCCAATAATTATGGAATTGAGAGATCATGTTGTTAAAGCAGATAGGTAGGACTGAGCTGCTCCCATATTTTTCTTCAGGCGTGTTTCATGAGTGAAGGAACCAATCAATAGCGCCATATCAGCTTTCCAGTTTTTCAATCCAAATTTAGAATTTTATATTTACTCCCATAGAAAGTATCTTATTATACCGGTTAGATTCATCATGAAAAATTTAATTTCAATTACTTTTAGAGTTAATTTATAATAATTTATACATTGTCATACTTTTTAAAGTTATAGGAAATTAGTTGTAATAAATAATACGAAACATAATCCAAGTTCGGGACAAGAAACGTTGGTACTTCCAACACCATAACATACTATGATGGTTAGAAAAAGTACCAACAATGCATTACAAGTTTACAACGCCATGTTCAACCTGTAATAGGACTGTTCGACAATCATTGTACAATATAGGCACTGATCAACACTTGTGCTAGGGACATTGATTTTTGAACCGCCATCTAATGATTGGTTTCACCGCCGTTGATACCTCATTCCTGCATTTTGTCAAAACTATCATTTTGTTCTATTTATTTTACATCCAAAATAAAATAATTTAGAGAATAAAATATTATAAATTCTTGTGTTAAGGAGATATTTTGTTATATTTTGTATATATCTTGTACCCTAGATGTAATCATTTTCCATTTGTGATTCTGTACATGGTGCCTATATATAGCACCTCTGTGTCATTAACAAAATCACCATTCATATTTTACATGGTATCAGAGTCAAAAGTCCTGAAATCCTAAACTTTTTGAAAAGCATAAAACTACTTCCGCCGCCTCCCATGCGCCGCCACCTTGAACTTGCTTCACGCGCCACCGCCGCTGATTGCTGTTGTGGCCTTGAAGTTGTCAATGCTGTCGTCGTCCTCTTTTCGCTGCCATGGACCTCTACAATTAATTTGAAGAAGAAGATTTTGACGTTGGCGTCAACCTTGTTGTTGCCGCCGACGATGACGCTCAGGAGCTACAAATCAGAGCCGATTCGCCCACCGCTACTGTCCTGCTTGCCGACACTAGTGCCACCGCTTAGGGACTTCCCGCTGACAGTTGCCCGTCGTCGCCCCTATCCGCCGTGTTGCCGAGCTTCCACGCCTTCTCCGCTGCCGATGCCGATGCCGCCGTCTTCCAGACCTCCGTACAGGCAGCAGTGCTCGCCGCCTCTCAGGCCATTCGCCAGTCTGCTGGTGACTCCTCTCTTGCTTTGCCCACTACTCATCCATACTATGTTCATCCGTCGGATTATCCAGGTTTGAAAATTTGTCTTGAGATCTTGAAGGGTGACAATTATAATGAATGGAGTACCTCTGTGTTTAATGTGTTTTCTGCTAAACGTAAAGAAGGTTTTCTTGATGGTTCCATTGTTAAGCCTTTACCTGGTTAACTATTTTTTAATGACTGGAATAGTGTGATTTCTATGTTTATTGGTTGGATTGTTCAGACTCTTGATCATTCTATTCATTCTGGTATTACATATTGTGCGCCTGCTAAAGAACTCTGGGATGACTGTAAGCAGCATTTTTCTGTTGGGAATGGTCCGTGCATGTGTGAGATTTGTGCGACTATTTATACTTGCCGCCAAAATGGTCAGTCTATTGTTGTTTATTTTGGTCGATGTAAGAAGTTTTGGGATGAACTGTTTACCTACTTGCCTGCTCAAACATGTGTTTGTCCTGCTGCTGCTATTGCTTCTAAAGAGCGTGAGAATGAGATGGTTCATCAATTTCTCATTGGTCTTGATGATGGGTATTATACGCTTAAATCACACATCTTGGTGCAAGATCTCTTTCCCTCTATTGGTCATGTTCACTCGCTTGCAATTCAGGAGGAGCGTCACAAGACTATCGTCAATGCCCGTGAATCCACTTCGGACAACATGGCCTTTGCAGCATGTCTCCCGACACCATCCCTTGCTCCGAAGCCAACCGCCTCTCCCTGGGAAATCATCCTGCTACTGCCGTTGATCAGAAAAGCCTCTTGTGTACTCATTGCATTTGTAAGGGCCACGATTGTGTTACCTGCTTCTAAATAATTGATTATCCGATTAGTTTGTTGAAAATAGACCTCCATGATCTGGTCAGAAAGATCAGAACCAGCGAGCACTCCTGGAGCAGCTCCGTTCGCCAGAGCTGCCCCTGTTGCCGCCGCCGCAACTCCACCAATGGTTAACACCAACGCCTCCCTTTCCGATGATGATCACACAGCCTTCAGACCCGCCTTGTCCAAGGAACAATGGAGTACGATTTTTAATATGTTCTTTAGAATGAATCATACTGACAATACGTCAGGTAAGACTACTTTACCTTGGATTCTGGATACCAGAGCTTCATATCATATGACAGTTGCCAAGGATCTTCTACATGATATTGAAGCTGCTGATAATGTTAATGTCATCCTACCCGATGGACCTATTTTCACAGCTACTCAACACGAAATTTTATATTTTGGTGATGTTCTTGTTTCTCGTGCTTTGTTTATTTCGGAATTAAGTTGCAACCTACTGTCATTTCCCAAGTTAATTGCTTCTTTAAAATGTCAAGTTTTGCTTAGCAAAAAAGTATGCAGATTACAGGATATCAGCACGAAAACAGTGATTGGCGTGGGTGATCAGCAGGAGGTGTTTATTGGTTACGCAGACCGGGAGCTCCACTCCCGTCTTCGCCGGTAACAATCTTCATTACCGCCGCCGTGTCTTCGTCTGATTTGAGGCATCAATATTTTGGACATCCATCCTCTTCAATGTTGTCTTTTATCCCACTTATTTCTTTAAGTCATAGTAATTTGAATAAAATTGTTCCCTGCTATGTCTGTCATCGAGCAAAACAGTATAGACACAGTTTTCCTGTTAGTTCTGCTAAGGCTAGTCATTTATTTAAACTTATACATTGTGATGTTTGGGGGCCTTATGGCTCACCTTCTTCTAGTGAAGCATTTTATTTCTTAACTATTATTGATGATTATTCCCGAGCTGTTTGGCTTTATTTATTAGTGTCTACGTCTGATGTACCTGCCAAGATGAAGCAGTTATTTGCTCTCGTTCAGATACAACTTCGTCTTTCAACTCAACGTGTTCGATCTGACAATGGAACTAAGTTTCTTCCTCTCAGACGTTACTTTGATGAGAAAGGAATTCGTTTCGAGCCTTCCATAGTCTACATGCCACAACAGAATGGGCGAGTGGAACAGAAGCACCGCCATATCTTAAACGTGGTTCGCGCTCTTCATTTCCAAGCTCACCTGCCTATTGACTTCTGGGGAGAATGCATTCTTACTGCTGCTTACCTAATCAATTGTACTCCAACATCGGTGTTGAATGGTCAATTGCCTCATCAACTTCTTCATGGTTGCGCACCAGATTACAACCATCTCCGTGTGTTTAGTTATTTGTGCTTTGCGTCCTAGCTCCCAAAGATGCGTGATAAGTTTGTTTCCAAAAGTCGCAAATATGTTTTTCTGGGTTGTCCACTCAATAAGAAGGCTTTGCGTGTTTATGACTTGGAATCTCGTATTATATTTGACAACTGAGATGTGGTTTTTTTAGGACTGCTTTCCGTATGCATCTGCTGCTGATTGGCATTCTTTTGATGATATGGTGTCTCTTCCTCAGCCTGTCGCGTACGACGTCATTCCACCTGTTCTGATGCCACCACCGACCACTACATCACCGCAAGCCCTGATCGTGTCTCCATCGACGTCTTTTCAGTGCCTTTGCCGTGTTCTGCCATCCCTATGTTGCCTTTACCCGAGATGCTAGCCGAGATGCGGTAAGCCCTGCCCGAGCCGATACCGGCTCAACCTGAACCGTCGTCTAAGCCGCGGCTGATTACCGAGTCCGACGATGATGAGTCCCCGCCGCTGCTTCCTCTTCGACCGCCAAGCACTCACATTCATTGTCCACCAGTTAAATTACAAGATTATGTCTGCATTGCTACTTACGCAACCCCCCTACTGCTCTCTCTTCCCCGACTGATCTGTCTTCAGGTACTCAATATCCTGTAGTTGATTATGTTTCTTGCAATAATTTTTTTAGTTTCATATTCTAGATTTTTAGATGCAGTTACAGACGGTTTAGACCCTGTTCTGAGGCTTCTTGCAACTCACATTGGCGAGCGGTAATGGCTGATGAGATTGATGCTCCTGAGCAAAACAATAGCAGGGTTCTGTTTCCTCTGCCGCATGATAAACATGATACTGGAAGTAAATAGATGTTTAGAACCAAGTATAAGTCTGATGGTTCGATTGATAGTTACAAGGCTCAGTTAGTTGTTCTTGGAAATTGGCAGATTGAGGGCACTGATTTCACCAAGACCTTTGCTCCTATTGCCAAGATGAGCTCAGTACGTCTCTTCTTAGCAGTTGCTATTATTTGTCGATGAGATCTTCACCAGATGGCGTCCATACTGCATTTCTACATGGGGATCTGGATGAGGAGGTCTACATGCGGCCGCCTCCTGGTTATACTCTACCTGCACCTATCTTGGTTCGCAAGTTTCGTAAATCTCTTTATGGTCTTCACCAGGCGTCCAAAAATTAGTTTGCAAAGCTAGATGCAGCCCTACGCATTTTTGGATTTGTACAGAGTAAGGTAGATTACTCCTTGTTCACTTATTTGCGTGATGGTGTTTCTCTACATGTTTTGGTTTATGTTGATGATTTGATCATTGATGGATCTTCTTCACCTCTGATGGCTGAGTTCAAGAAGTATATCAGCTCTTGCTTTCATATGAAGGATCTTGGTGTTTTGAAATATTTTTTGGGGATTGAGATTGCTCGGAGACCTGATGGTATGTTTCTGTCTCAACGGAAATATGCCCTTGATATTTTGACTGATGCTGGATTGTTAGCTGCCAAGCCTATAGATTTTCTGATGGAATAGAAGCACAATTTTGCGCGCGCAGAAGGACCTACCTATACTGATCTTGTGCAATATCGCAAACATATCGGGAAGCTGATTTATCTGACTATCACTCGCCCAAAGCTTAGTTATTCTGCACACACTCTGGCGTAGTTCATGGAGAAACCACGAGTTGCACCCTGGTAGGCAACCCTACGTGTGCTGCATTTTTTGAAGAGCCATCCAGGTCAAGATTTATTTCTTTCTGCTAACAGCTCACTTCAACTTACTTCTTTTTGTGACTCTGATTGGGCGGCTTTCCCAATTACGCATCGTTGTTTGATTGGGTATTTTGTTATTCTTGGTGAATTCTCTATTTCTTGGAAGACAAAGAAGCAGCCGACTGTTTCTCAGTCTTTCGCTGAAGCTGAGTATCGTGTGATGACTGTTGTTTGTTGTGAGTTGATTTGGCTTAAGTCCCTTCTTCAAGATTTGGGTGTAGGCCACTCTTCTCCTCTGTGTTTACACTGTGATAGTCAGACAACCATTCATATTGTAGCTAATCCTGTGTTTCATGAACGTACGAAGCACATTGAGATTGTTTGTCATTTTGTTTGTGATTTGGTACAATTCGGTGAAGTTGTTACTCATCATATTCACACTTTCGGCCGATCTGTGGATTTTTTTTACTAAGGCTCTTGGACGACGAGAATTTTAGACTCTTCTTGGCAAGTTGAGCATTCGTGATCCACATGCTCCAACTTGAGGAGGAGTGTTCATGAGATATTTTGTTATATTTTGTGTATATTTTGTACCCCTAGATAGAATCATTTTCCATTTGTAATTCTGTACATGGTGTCTATATATAGCACCTTCGTGTCATTAATAAAATCACACGTCATATTTTACATCTTCTTCAAACATAAAATGTTTATGATTAAGAATGAAATATACTTTGAATTCTTTTAAAGGGATCAATACTTATTATTTATATTATAAAAACTAATATATTTAAAAAAATTAGAGTTAAGTGCTAAATTAACCCTAACTTTAAATTGAAAGTGACAATATAACCCTGCAATCTCATAAAGTGTCAAAACAACCTTTGACTTGGCTGACTTTTTAGTCAACATTCATTTTGCTGGATTTTGATGAAAAGACAATTTTGCTCTTGCCTTTATCTATTTTTTTTAAAAAAAATTGAAAACCCTTTCTTCCCGTGCTTTTGGTTCCCATTCTTTCTTCACCAAATAATTTCTCACTTCGTTTCTTTCTCTTCCCCATTATACCGCCCTTTGGGTTTAGATTACCGGAGTCGGGTTTAATTGACTCTGGAGGCAACAATGGCAAACTCAATGAACACCAGCGGAAAGCCACGACAGACGAAAAGCTCTCGGCGGAGGAGCTATTCGATGGATGATGTAGAGTTCGAGATACAATGCGGCGATGAGGACTAGGATTTCGCGACGGCAGCGCAGACTAGGGAAAATCGATTGGTGGCGGGGAGGGCGAAATTAGAAACCCTGATTTGAGTAGAGGTGTCGGGCAATGTGGTGGCTGTAGAGGGCGGCGGTGGCTGGGGCGTGTCGTGGTGGTGGTTGTAGCAGGTGTTGATGGTGGTTGTGACAGGTGGTGATGGATGGGGTGTGTGGTGGTGGTGGCTATGGAAGGTGATGATGGCTATGACTAGTGGTGGTGGTTGTGAAGATGGTGGTGGTTAAGGTGTGTGGTGGTGGTTGTGACGGTGGTGGTGTTTGTGGTGTGTGGTGGTGATAGCTGAGGCTAGTGATGGTGGTTGTGACGGGTGGTGGTGGTGACTGGAGAGAGTGGTGGCTGGTGTTTTCAAAGGTTTCCGACGACGTCGGTGGTTTCTGGTGGCGGTGCAAAGCAGTGGTAGCAAGGCGACGATAGCTTTAGGTTATGAAGAAGAAATATAGGTTTAGGAAGAAAGGTATTTTTGTCACTTCATTTTTTGTCATGCCTGAATTTGGTTGGTCAATGCTAGAATTGGGGAGTTTGGTTATGTCGGCAAAAAAAATGAAAGTTAAGGTTGGACTGGCACATACAATAATCAGTTAGGGTTAATTTGATATTTTCTGAGATTGCAGAGTTATATTGACATTTTCATTATAAAGTTAGAGTTATAAATGTATTTATCCCAAAAACATAATACCTATGTCGCTAACTTATGCTCCTAGCAAAAACCATTCCATTTGATAGATGAGATGTTTTTTTACTATATTAGAGGTGTTAGGCATTAAATCTAGAGAAAGTCTCCTGTTAAACAAACTAATGGTTAGATGGATGTGTAAAACCTCAGAGAAAATTTTATATGTGGGGATCTCTCTACGTGAGGGTGATGGGTCAGTAGTATATTGACATGTGTACAAGTGTTGAGAAGTTATTAGCGGTTTTTTGTTTTTTTATTTCTTTTATCTTTTTTCTCTCATTATATTTAATATATGTCAACATACTATTGGTCCTTTATCCCCACATAGAAAAGTTTCCTACATACATTTTTTTAACCTTGTTCCAACAATTTTTAGTATATAATTATAAGAATAAAACACGTTTTTAACACTATGTTTTGGTTGAAAGTGTAGAAATAACCTTGTAAAATCTGAAAGTGCAGAAATAACCCTTAAATTCATTGACCGAAATATCAACTATCAAATTGTCCCGAATTTGTCAAAATGAGTATTTTACCCTTCTGTTAAAATATTTTTAAAAAATCAATAAATAGTGAAAGACAATAATACCCTCCTTGTTTTTAACAAAATATTTTTTTTCCTTTTCATTTTTCTTTCTTACTTTTTTCATTTTTCTATCTTCTCCTCCCGAAATTTCTCTCCCCTCCTCTAGAAATTCCCCGGTGGAGCGGGGAAATCCGAGGGGCAAGAATAAAAGGGACAAGAATCAGAGGGGGCAAGAAATCTGACCGGCAGGAATGAGAGAGGTAAGAAATCCGAGTTTCTGGAGGCGGACTAGGGTTTTAGGGGGGAGCTAAGTTTAGGCGATGATGGTGGAGCAGAGATGAGTCAGCGCCGGAGAGGAGATGGGTCAGCGCCGGAGCGGATGGGTCAGCAGTGGTGGACATGGCATGTTTTCGCTTAAAACTCTGTTTTTATGTTTGTGATTGAATTTTGATACCAATATGTTGCAGTTACAACCCGTGATTTGTTCCTGCTAGCTATTGTAAATGCTTGATGGGGTTTTGTTTAAGGTTCCGTTTTATGGGGTTTTTCTTGTTTTGGTTTGGAAATGCATGGCATTGGATGAGTATATTCTTGATTTTTAAGAAGGGGTTTTGTTGATTTTGTGTGGAAAGACTGCATTTTGATGCGTTGTGGGAACCTTGAAATGAGTTTTGATTAGGTTGGACTGTTCTTGACCTTGTTGGGATTGGATAAGGACCTTGCTCGAGGATGAGGGTGGACGGGGTGGTGGAGATGGGGTGGTTGGTGGCGGCGGGGTAGCCGAGCAGCGGAGTAGAAGAAACCGAAGAAGAAGCTGGTGAAGAAGATGAATTGAGGGTAAAATAGTCAATAAATTTTTAGCTTTAAACTTAGGAGCATTTATGTCTTTTCATGTTTGGTCAATGAATGACTTTTTGAGTCAACGCTGAAATTGAGCAAAATGAGTGTAATTGCACAATGTTACAAAAATGTAAGAAATATTGGAAATTTTAGGACATTAGAAGAGATATTAGCAGGAAATATTGCACAATGCAGGATTAGCAGCATACTGCGAACCAATTGATTCAGTTACAAAAGTGCCATTTCGGTTGCGAGCAGTTACAGGATTGTTAGATATAAACCCAGGTTTCAGTTACAAAATTGCCATTTCGGGTAGGAGCAGTTACAGGGTTAGTAGGAAGCAGCGTGATTCAATGGATTCAGTTACAAAAAAAAAAAAAAGCATTCTTCTCGTCCAGTCTGCGAAGATTTCTGAATTTCACCTATCCTTGTAGCCATCGAGTAACACTTCATCTAAGAATTGAGTATGAGGAAGACTGCTATCTTTCATATTCAAAACAGAACTTTTATAAGAACATAGGAACAATTATTACAGAATATTAGATCGAACTTTCAACGATCAAGATGCTGATGATAAAGAAATCTAACCGCAGATAGCAGTTTCCACCTCTATTTTTGGCAAAGCCAAAGTCACCAAACATAGCCTAGGGGGTTGTATAGCAGATCCAAGCATTAGTGTAATACTTGACATTAGAACAACATGCAAAACAATTACTCCCATCTTAGTTACCTCACGTGACGTGGGTGTTGTTACCTCAGCAGAAACTTTTTCCTGCGTAATACCCTATCATTAAACTAACAAACCAGCAACCACAACCACATCCAAACTGAACAACCAAACTAGGGAAATTGATGAGCCAACCTCTACTTTCACAGGCTTCTCTTTCTTCTTTCTGGTAGGCTTGTCGCTGTCTGCAGCTGTTTTCTCACCCATATCTTATCCAACTTTTTACCAAGTAGTTGCTGATAATACAAGTCAAGAGATCAGAACCAGATTGATATTGGAAACAAGTGTAATAATTCCATCCTCGTTTACTTTCTCCTACTCTAGTACCTTGACTATTTTTGAAGGTGCAAAGGGCTGCTTCTTCCTTACCTCACCGACTAATCTGTTAACTATAAAACAAACAATGGCATAGGTTAAAAAATAAGATCAAACATGTAAAAATAAATAAGGTTAGCGGAAAGGTGCAACAGTTTAATGTTACAGCCAAATGCTACTCCCTCTGATGAGAGTTCTCGACTTCTTGTTTGTTAAACTAAAATAGTACTAGTATAAATACAACTCGAATCATGTGACAGAGATAGGAGAGCTGCAACGTGAAGAACACATTATCATACGAGTTAAAATGCACCAATAGACTAAACATAGAAGATGCAAATATATAACTACTACTAAAACAGCAAGTTTTTATCCACATGACATCCCCACAATTAACCAACTCACCTTGCCACATCACCTTTTTACAATAAATAATTTTAAAAAATTGATTTCTAAATGTTTTAATTGCTGCCATTAATGTTTTATTTCCAAAATATTCTACACTTTAATCGAAAAGTCTGGGTCGCTTCATTCTCCTCCACCTTTCTTCCTCTTCTCATTTTAAACAGAAAAAATCATGTCTTTTCGTCTGAAGAAAGCTAGGGTTCCGCCGCCTCCACAACACAGCAACTATATCTGGCCGCAGCTCTGGTGGAAGATGTGCCCCTCGCCTTGCTCCTCGCCGGGCTCCATCACTTTTAACTGAATCTGAAATATCTTTTTCAGATCAGTTAACTGAATTTAAGCTCTAATACTCCATTAAAGAAATTATTGAATACAGGAAGAGGTTTGTATCTCTTACAACCTGTAAATTATTGAACTTTATTTGTTTTCTATCACATTCAAATGAATCTTAAATGTTTTCTCTCAGATCAGTTAAATGAATCTAAACTCTAATACTCCATTGAAAAAGTTATTGATTACAGGAATGGACAAAAATTCTTGAATCTCTGAATGGATAAAAATGCCTTATATTTTTCTTGAATCTCTGAATGGATAAAATTTGTTGTTGACAGGCTCTGGATGACAAGCAGAATGAAATCATAACTTCTGCCTCAAATGAATTGGCCAGGAGAAAAGGAGACCTTGAAGAAAACCTGAGGTTGATTAATGAGTTAAAGGTAGAGTTTTTTAAAAATTTCTGAAAAGAAACTCTATGGGACTTAGTTTGAACTACCAATTTTTGTTTCTCTGATTGCCTGTCAGATGGTGGAAAGATTAATTGTTAAACCTGGTGTTCAAGCTAATGTCATTTTATATTGATACACCTTGGCCTGTATTCATGATTAATAAAACTGGGCTTCACTTTAATGATAGAGCACTCAAAGTTGCAAATGCCTGTTTCTATAAGTTCAAATGGTTGTCATGCATCATTTATTATTCTGCCAACTAGCAAGATAGTATAGAGCTTGGAGTTTCATCTCCTCCTTTGTAATGGGATATTATGGTGCTTTATTGTGTCAATGTGTTCTTTGGATTGCAGAGGATGAAAGATGTATCTTCATGTCATCTATGATAGGATTATTGGGAGAATGTGGTATTTGGCCTCGGGTTACAAATGCTTTTGCTCTTACAAACAACATAAAGGTTAGCATCCAATAATGCATCTTGCTTTATGCTATTACGATGCACAAATATATTTCATGGTTTAATTAATTCTTATGAAGAGATGTCTTCTTTATTTCTTTATAAGAGCTATCCTCTTATACATTGTCCCATTCTTTGTACTTTTCTATCTTTCTTGAGTCTTTGAATGGATGAAATTTGTTGCTGACAGGCTCTGGATGACTGGAGTGCTCGGATGGGAACCCAGACATGCCATACTCTTTTACTCTTTTTTTTCAGAGGCTTGTCTTGAAGAGCAATGCAGCAATGCCCCAATTTTATTTCTATTTTAACGGTAATGTATTATGATCTGCTCAGTTTTATATTTGTATCTCCCTGCGCTCTAAATTAGCACCTTTGAATTATCTGAAGGACTATATGCAGGTTTTACAAAAAAAAAATAATCTAACCCTTCTTTGTTCCATTGTTTTAGGCCACATTTAGTACTCCTTTTAAATGTTGTTGTAAAAAGAACCTATACCCTCAGATTATTTGTGGGCCAGTTATTTTTTCCTCTTTATTCTTCCCCCTTGGTACATTTAGGCTGGAAGAGAGATATCGTCTTAGAGCCGGTTTGCCCCTAAAAGATGGAAAGATTGACTACTCTGGAGATTTCTTTGCTCTTCAGGCATTCTTTACTGTTTTGGGACAACTCCATGTTGAAATATATGTTTGCGCACTCAGTAGTGTTTATACATTTGGACCAACTTTTTGAGCTGAAAAGACTCACTCATCTACATATCTTGTAGACTTCTCTATGGTGGAGCTGGAAAATTGCATTTGCAGATGTCCAGTTATTTTACTGTTTTATAAGATCTGTTGGCCAAAGTAAAACAAAGGAATCATAAAGATCTGATGGAACCTAGGTTAAGTTTTTGTTTTAAAGTGGGTACTATTTTTTACCGACATTAAAAACTGGACATTTCATTGAAAATCTTCCCATACAATATAGAAAATGTAATTTTGCATTTAGTTGTGCCTCATGCAAGACTTCTTTAATTTATATTCATATTGTCACTGGAGTCTGTTCCCCTTGTCGTAGTATGTTTTAATGGTTGGGTTTTGAAAATTAAAATAATATGATTGCTTACTTTTGATTGTGATGATGTGTGGATAATAGATAGTGTTTTGTAGGATGACTTGAACTGTGCAAAACCTTACGTGAAATATGTGTCGGTGGTTACTTGACTATTGCCTTGATGGCATGGAGTTGATGGTCAAGAATGTTGATGGAACTGCTATTAGCATATTTAAAATGATATAGCCTCAAGTGACTTCCAGTGATTGTCTTGCACAGATGCTATAGAAATTCTTTTGAAAGCAACTGATTGGCATAGCATCAATAGCTAAGCACAATCACTATTACTCACATTCATAAGGTGGATTCTTTTGAAAGCAACTGATTAGCATAGTATCAATAGCTAAGCACAATCACTATTACTCACATTCAGAAGGTGGATGCAGAAATTTTGTTAGGGGCGGGAAAAAATTAGTGTTACAAAGAATATGAGATGTATTTCATCTTCATCATTTCAAAAGAAAATTGTACTATTTTAACTGTTATTTTAAACAATTTGACGTATTTTCATTATATTTTATAAGATTGTCACATTTTTATAAAAGTGAATCATTCTAAACCATTATTTAAACTTTTTACTCTCTTCGCATAATTTCTTTCACATATTTTTACTTAAAATAAAGGGTAAAATGCATCATGCTCCTGAGTGTTGTGCACACATACCCCCAATTTTTTAAAAGTGCACAAATACCACTCCATGTTTTTTGAATGCACCCATATGCCCCTATAGCTGGAGACCAACGTTGAAAAGCTAAGGAGTATATTTTCACTAAATGGAGAACTGGGGGTACATACACACTTTCAAAAAATTGAAGATTATATTTATACTAAATAAGGAATTCAGGGGTATGAATGCACTTTCTGAAATCAATAGTGCGAAACTTTTTGAAAGGAAAATAAAGTGGTGAAAAAATAGGTGGAAGAAGCTGCACACTTTGGCAACAAGAAATAATGCACTCTTTGTCTCATTTTAAATAGTACACTTTAACTTTTCAACATTTGATTTTAATTATATTTTTATATTTATACAATGTGTTAGTTAAATTATACACTAAAATTTTAAAGTTAATTAACATATTTTAAAATTTAGATTTAATATTTTTATAACTAAGAATACTCTTACGATTTCCTTTTAAAAGACATATAATTTTACAAATTTAATTAAATAGATAATATTTATTGATTAGTTACCAACATATATTTCATATTTTTATCACTATATTTTTATAACGTAAAGTGTTTTATACAACATTTAATATTTTCTATAAAAAATACATATGTATTATTTTTGTTTAAATATAAAATAATTAATTATTATATATAAAAAAAGATTGAGTTAATTTTTCATAATTAAATATATTATAATATTAATAATTATATTAGTTTATTTTAAATATTGCATGTGTAATTCTCATATAGATATAAAAAATTATTGAGTATTAAAATTATATATTATATTATATTTTTCATTTTCGTTCATAAATTCGTGCATCGCACGGGTGTTATCTAGTATATAAATATTACAGAAGCAAAAGATGCATGACATGGGAAAAGAACTCAAGAACCAACCAAAAAGATATAGAGAAAACTAACCAACCATGTGAATCAATTGGTCGTTTAGGTAGCTCTAAAATGTTATCCTCTTTAAAAACTTCAGAAATTGCAGCTTCTATCTCATCCTCCGAAACCTCAACCCCAACTCCACAGGATCGTTCAAATTCATCCAATTTCAGCAATATACTTTATCAATATAGGCCAGTGCTGAAGGATACTCGGTAGCAACCCTGTACAGCAATTTCCCAACCAATTGAATTATGATTTATAATTATTTTGAAAAATATATATTCTAATTATTATTTGTATAAAAATATTATAATATTGTTTTTCGAGGTGTATATGTATCGAATTTAAACAAATATAAAATTTTCATATGAACTCATTTTTTAATTATGTTTATGTTTAAAAAATGAGTTCATATGAAAATTATATTTTTGTTTAAATTTGATCCATATACAACTTTAAAAATAATATAATAATATTTTTATACAAATGATAATTAAAATATATATTTTTCAAAATAATTATAAAGTATAATTCAATTACAATAGTATATAAAATAGTTATATTTATATAAAATATTATCAAAGTAATTTATAATATAAAATAATAAAATAATGATTTTATAAGAAAATAATATATTTAGATTAAAATATTATGAATTTTAATTATTTAAGAAATAAAATTATTATTAAAATGAATTCATATGAAAATTATATTTTTGTTTAAATTCGATCCATATACAACTCGAAAAATAATATTATAATATTTTTATACA
>JAULKM010099180.1:0-10978 GCA_032355605.1 Rubia tinctorum
CTTAGTATATAATGCCATTGATGAAATACCTTTAGGCGTTGTTTGTCTAAAGTGCTTATCAATGAGGTTTGCAAATGATCGTTGAACATCTTTTCAACTTACTAACTAGGAAGAAATGAATGTTGATCTTCAAATAGAAGTGATAACATTGCCCATATGAAATTAATGTGAATGAATGAGTGAATGAATCTAGGATCTATAAAAGGTTTGTAAGTGGGAATTATTTGCCCCCAAGGCTTTGTTAATTGTGATTTTACCATTTTTTTAGTAGCTTGTTACATGACAGAATAATTATTTCATGTTGATAATTGTGTTGTCTTTCTATTCATAACTTATAAAACCAACCAAAACTCCCCCCTTTTTACTTGCTTTCTTACATATGTGTGTATATATATATGTTTATATCTAGGCTGGTATTTACCCTTATATGTGTAAACCCTTAGGAAAATCTCTCTTCTTCGTTGATGACCCTGACTTGCCATTATCTACTTAGTTGTAGCTAGGAAGCAATTTGGGCTTATATGTGGTATCTTTTTAGAGGTACGACGACGACCTTCCTGTATGTCACCATATCAGTTTGTCTTTGGAAAACCTTATTGAGCGATCAAGAACTTCAACCTTGATATAATTGAGGCCGATTTGCATAGGAAGCTACAATTGTAAGAATTGGAGGAGATACAAAGAAAATCCTATGAGAATGCCAAAATCTACAAGGAATAGACAAACACTTTGCATGGCAAGCTGATTAATACGAAAGGGTTTAACGTGGGTAAAAAATTCCTCCTATTTCAATCCGCTTTCGCCTATTTTTGGGTAAATTGAGGTCACGGTGGATTGGTCATTTTGAAGTGGAAAATGTGTTCCCGCATAGTGCGGTGGAAATCTTGGATTGAGTTAAGTCCAATTCCTTCAAGGTCAATGAACAACGTTTAAAACCTTACAACAAAATTTTTGTGCTGGAAAAAAGAGAAGATGTTGATCTTATTGATTTGGTTTGTGAGTGAACCCAAGAAGAGAGGTAAGTCGTACCGAAAACGTGAAATAAACTTGGTTTTTATTATCCGGATCGTCATTCATGACTTTTCGTTGATCCTGTTTCAACTTAAATTTTTGTTGTTAATTTCATTATGTTTTCCATGATCTTTTCACGGGTGTGTTTTTCCATGATTTTGGTTGCCAATTGAAGTGCATTGCACCAGATGGATAAGGGAGTAAAGGCCAAGAGAAGGGAAGAAAAATCTTGGAAGTTAGTAAATTAGAAAAGAATTCTAAGTGCGGGGAGACCCTTTCTATCACGAGTAGTGACACCTATATCGTGAGTCGCGATGAAGATGGGATTTTTGACAACTCCCAGATTTACTTGGTCACGATTCGCAACATTCCCATAGCGCTTGCGACCAAAATTAGAACCATTTTATGAAAGTGTGAACTTACAGACGCAAAATTTTGTGAGTCGCGACACCCCTCGCGAGTCACGACATTTCCATCGTACTCGTGACCAAAATTAGAAGTTTTTATGAAAATTTAAACTTACGGTTCCATTTTGCTGTGAGTCGCGACAGACCTTCGCGAGTCGCGATCGCGATGAGAATTATAAGATTTATGAAAAATGACAAGTCCCAGATGCCAAATTTCGTGACTCACGATAGGTCTGTCACGAGCACCACAACCGTTTGACTTCTGAGATTCCGTTACTCCTTCATCGTGACTCGCTACAGTGTCATCCCAAGTCGCGACACTGCAACTATAAGAAAAAAAATATGCAGAACCTATTTTTTTCAGAACAACCTTCCCAACTCCACCACTCTTCCACCCTAACCACCTCATCTCCGCCGTTCTTCCACCATATCAGACCAAAAACTGCCCATTTAACCATTCGAAATCACCATCTCCTCAATCCCCAATCCATTTCCTCTCCATTACAACCTTAATTCAAAAAACAATTGCCAAGAAAATTGAAACCCTAACATTTGAGGATTTTGAATTTGCACGTCAATAGGTGTAGAAATTTTCAGGCCTCGGTTAATCCATCACCCTAGACATCTAATCGATACATTCATTCACTTCTTTGCTTTTTAAATTGTCATAATGGTTGAATTGGTTAATTCTTTTTGTGAATATGTTAATTTGTGGGAATTGTTGGATTGTTGATGAAATGTCATATTATGGATTAGGAGTGTTCATATTGTGTTCATAATTCTATTTTGGGTGAGAAACTAGTAGAACTTCATTTTGCTAGTTTGGCTTTGGTATTGGATGATGAAATTGTTGGATTTTATGCCTGTAGTTATGATGCGGTTAATTTTTTTGATATGATTTGTTCTTTTGGTGGATATTCTGGTTGTGGTTTTATTTTGTTGGATATTTTGGATATTGTGAACATTTTGACATTAACTAATTTACATATGTTTTTAATTCTAGAGAATTACACATGGGCTATATGTTGATCTAGACTGGTGATATAGAAGTGCATACTATATGTGCTGGCTATATGTTGATCTCAAACTGTTGGAAATTACAATGCTTGACCTAAATTTATGGAATAGGATATAATTGTGGCATAGTATATTTAGTAATGCATATTGATTGAATTTTACATGTATGTACATATAACCATTCTTGCATATTTTTAGTAGCTTTTTTTATGATTGTAGTGTGTCGACTACCTCATTTTGACTATGATTGCTAATTTCTGTAATGATGCTTGGATGTTTATCAATGTGTTACATACTCTAGTGAAATAATATCCTAGTGATGATTGCATGATTTTTGTTCACTATATTCTTGTGCGTTTGACATTATTTTTTATGTTGATAGACATGCCTTCGAAGATACTTAGACCTACTCGAGCTGTGAGCACATCTGCTCCTCCAGCAGCTCCTGAGTAGCCCTACCACCACCTCTGGATAGATTTATTGGTTTTCTCTGGATTACCGGTGCCTTTGTGGATAGATATGACATGTTAGCCTTTATAAAGATCCAAGAGATATGTTTCACTGATGAGAGCACGTTAGAGATCCTTTAGCTGAAGGAGTCGGTTCTATGCATCCTCGACAAAGGAGGTATGTGAGGTTTCTTGCCACGAGGTGCACCCACTTACCGGAGATACACCTTGGTGTTCTTGTCCATGGTAAGGGCATACACTATTAGGGATGAAGTGCCCTGCGAGAGGTTCATTCAATTTCATCAGAATGACCGATCCATTGAGATAAGTCTCTCAGAGATTGAGGAAGCATTTGGTTGGAACGGATCAGACATCTGAGCGAGGTTCGATCCAGAGGCACATACCCCATCACTAAGGAGAAATTATTGTTTTGGTATGTCACCACCAAGAAGGTGCGGAATGTAAGGGCTAAGAACAATGTGATTATACAAATTGCCCTCGGATTTGTACATCACCTTCTATCTATAACTTTTTTCTATTGCTCTGAAGTGACGAATGTGCAGAATGATGAGATTTGTTACTTGTGGGAGTTGACTAGTGAGGGGACATGATATGGAGGATGGGAAGATTTATGGGTCACAAAGGTTCTTGAGGAGGCAAAGAAGGATAAGAGAGAGATATCAGTGGGAGGCATGCTCACCCTCCTCATGGAGAATTTGAACATTGCCACTTCTATGAGCCTTCAACGACTTGGTAGGGGTGAGTCTTGCCTCATCACATTGGCCTTGATGGTTAACTTCCACCTTATTAAGACCACGGCTGATTTGGGGGCATTCCATTGGTTATGTGGGGCTGGTGGTGTCACATTCATGAAGCTCCCACAACTCCAGCTAACCAAGCTGGAGATGGACACCCCACTGGATGATTTGGCAATAAAGCTTAATACGGAGTGCAGACAGGGTTTTCTACGGGAGCTTAATGACCTCTCAGTCGGGATTGATAAGGGCACTCTCTCCTATGACCAGGTACCGCATTCTCCACCTCCCTCCCCACTGCAGTAGCAGACTGATACTATGTAGGAGGATCACGTCCCCAGTCGCCCCAGCTGCCTCCTGACTTCTACTCCATACTTGAGGGCATGATCTTCGATTCCACCATGTTCATCTCGTCGAGCCTCATAGAGATTGGTGAGGAGATTGATCTTCTCTTATCAATGACTCAAACACACAATTATGGTACCATAGGCCCTGATCCTGGGGAAGCGAGACACAGGGAGCCACGATAATGGAACGAGGATTTGATGGCATAGTTCATAAAATAATATTCCAAGAGATGGCGGTCCATCATCACAGCAGTGATTGTGAGCATATTTTCTTTGCATACTCCCCTACTTTGATTTGTATTGTGTTTTGCCTTGTTTTTTTCTACATTGTGGGCAATGTAGTGTTTTAAGTGCAGGGAAGGAATTTATCATTTACTACTCTCTTTTGGGATGATTTAGACTTGGATTCTCTAGATGTTTTTGTTGATTTTTGGATATTTTGCTTTGATGTATACAGATTTTTTAGTAGCTTTGACACGCAGAAAGCTTTTTGGCAATTTTTTATTGGAAAAAATGATTTTTTTTAAAAGAATTAAAAATTTTAAAAAAGAAAATGAAAAGAACAAAATAAAAAGAACCGCTAAGTTGAAAACCCAAAATGGCAATTTAGGCAACATTGGGGGCCCGGATAGGCAGAAAACCTGAAAGAGGAGCCTAGGCTAAAATGAGAGGCTAAATGTGTGGATGATATGTTAACTAAAAGAAACATGATGTGTGGCTAGGATGAAAACCCAAAAGGGCTCCTAGGAAAAATGAGAAAAAGAAAAAAATGTGTTACAATTTTTACTCATTTGCCGGCATTTGAGTCATAAGGTTGCAGTTAATATATGGATGGATTGGGTAGTCTAACATCATAGGACTTCTTTGGATTGGGTAATTTAGCAGGAAAAAATGAAGGATGGTTATGAATTTTTTTATTCTTGGTATGTTTCGTTATTGGTTTGATATACTGGTAAGAAGTGAAGCATTTTCTTGAAACTTATATTGTTTTAACTTCACTTGATGACATTGGGTTTGGAATTATCAATTCGGGATTTGGAAATGTTTCCATGGGAATTAGCAAATTTATATTGAGAGTGTTTGTGAGGCTTCGATTGGGGGAATATTAGTATTAGGATGGGGGACATGTGAACTTCTTTGTGTGCTTGAATTTTTTCTTACTCGAGGACGAGTAAGGTTCAAATGTGGGGAGGTTTGATGTGGCCCTTTTGTACGGTGATTTTGGGATCTTTTGTATTCATTTTTGTACATTTTGTGCTCTTGATGTTGCATTTTTCCTTGAAATTCTCTAAGAAGAGTTAAGAGCAACTTTTGTACTCTTGCTACTTTTCTAGAGGATTTTGTGTGACAAGGCTATTGTTTGAAGAATTTGAAGACTATCTTTAAAGATTTGAAGATTTGAAGACCTATATTTGTGCTTGGAAGACCATGCATAATTGAAGACGTGATGAGAAGATAGCTACACTTAGACAAGAAGAAGAAAGCATTGAAGAGCAGCTCACTCTGTCTGTCGCGACTCACGACAGATCACTGCCCAGATATGCTTTTTGATTTTTTTGTACTATAAATATCACTTTATCCTCTCTCCTTTCCACAACATTTTCTTCCCGATTCCAGCTGCGAAAAACCCTAGTTTTCCATCATTTTATTCTTTGTTTCATCTTGATTTTATGTTTGAATTTCTATTGATGTTTAGTATGAATTCTAGTAGCTAAGCTTAGTCTTGGGAGCAATTGATTAGGCTTCCAAGCCCATGTATTGAGAACTGTATATGAGCTATTTAATTCTTTGCTATTTCGCATTTATGTGGTTGAATGTTTGTTGTTGAATGCATTAATGGTGTTGGAAGTTTGAGTGTATGAATTACTTTTATGATTGCTTGTTAGGGTTGAGAGAAATTAGCTAGTTTTCCCCTCTTTGATATGGAATCCAAGAGCATGAATTAGAGCTTCTAATATGGTTGATGATTTGATAAATTCTAGATGAATGTGATAATGTCAAATTATTTTTCATGTTTGTTTTGTGTAGAAAATAGGTTAACTTGTCTTAAATTCATAACTTATAAAAACAAACCAAAGAACCTCCTCTTTACATGCTTATATATATATATATATGTATATTTATCTCTATATCTAGTCTATTATTTACCCTTATATGTGTAAACCCTTAGGAAAATCGCTCTTCTTCGTGGAAGACCCCAATTTGCCATTTACTTAGTTGTAGTTTGGAAGCATTTAGGGCTTATAAATTATATTTTTGAGAAGTACGACGACGAATTCCCAGCTCTTCTTCTCAAATTCTCACCTTCTCCGTGTATAGATAGAGGTGCGATTTACAATGGTACCACTATCTCTCACTTCTAGGGTCAATAAACCCGCAATAAATTAAATCTGAGAGTGGCAAGGCTAACCACAATCCACTGTGAATATACATTCTAAGGCGCATCATGTACAACCCAAAACATTAGTACCTTATATATTATTTCTAGGGGCATCGGCCACCTGGTTTCTACAAATAAGGGACATGACCTTCAGGATCACCCTAACCCCAACAAGACCAATAAGATTATCGACCCGCTCGTTGTAAAACTCCCATATTGTCCATAGACCGACCAAATAGTTATTAAATCTAATTTAATTCAAAGAACACAATGTTCATGCATACGTGATCTTAGCATTTAACCTTAACCAAACCAACATAAAGAAGCAATACCCTTTGGTTCATTCTCGGGCCTGTCACTAAATCATGTAATAACCTTAACTAGTTGCACTTCCTAATTTCAATCATGCATAATCATAAGCATAAGGATTAAATCACAAGATAATAATGATAATAAATGCAAAAATAGAAGGATTATAATAATCTCACAGATATCTAATTAAAAATATTTAGCGAGTGCTCCTAAGTAGTGAACAAAGAGACAAGTGCAATGTACACATGATATATTCAACATCCGCCCCTCTCCCTTTGTCTAAAAGAATGAAGGATTTTTGTAGCCTAGCATGAGTCTAATGGATTTTTGTCCTTAAAAACGTCTAGATCTTGATTTGTGAGCTTATTTATATATTGCTTGTAAGCACCTCAAAGTAGATAAATGAAGGCCAATTGAAAAATTGTTACAAGACTGAAGACCGCGAGTGAAAACATTGTAGAATATACAAGGGTCAAAGAAATGATGCAAAGTTTGGAAGTGTCAAAGAAGTTCACATGATGTGTAAATAGCACGGTCCATACCATTAGTCTGTTCCATAACAAGGTCCCAAACGATGGGATATGTAAATTTGAATGGCCCATAAACAAAGAACTGATGAAGAACAGGACCCGAGTGATGGGACGTGCAAATATGCATGCCCCATGCACTCAAAAACTGGGAATCACAAGTCCCGGGCAATAGGTCGTGTAAATATGCATCCCCAGTCGAGGTCCCGTGCAATACTGCACGACTCGTGCCACGATGACACTAGGGTTTACACAACTTTGGCTTTTTAGGCTCCCTTTATCCTAAATTTTATTTATATGGCCTTCAACCTCCTAGGGTTTAGTAAGTAGAAAGTAGACTTAGTTTAATTTTAAGTGTGTTAGGTAGGAATGGAGGCTTGGAGAATTCCCCCTATAGTTTTTTCTCTTCTCTCTTCATTTACTACTTAGATTCATGACATTTATTCCAATGATTTCCATGGATATATTGGTAGTAGGGTAGTTTATTTCTTGGGGTAGTTATTTTTTCTGTATGATTTGACATGATTTTTAAGACTCGTTAGATTCATCCTATTTTTCTATGTTATAAATATCGTGCTTATTTG
The DNA here is from genome assembly GCA_032355605.1 of Rubia tinctorum. Taxonomy (NCBI): domain Eukaryota; kingdom Viridiplantae; phylum Streptophyta; class Magnoliopsida; order Gentianales; family Rubiaceae; genus Rubia; species Rubia tinctorum. The sequence continues at coordinate 7,790 of JAULKM010099180.1, forward strand.
TAGTTTATTTTCTTATTGTGATTTATGCTATGAAATATGTTAAGATGCACACTTGATTTATTTCTTTCATGATATTGTGCTAGGTTTTAAATGTTAATTTGGGAGTATTGGATTATTGGTGCTATGGTAGTCTTGTGACTACCAACGGGACTTGTGCAATAGGTCCACCCGAAGCACTTTTTGACTAGTTTTCTCACCACAACTTTTAATATAAATACCCCTTATCTTATCCTCATTCCGAGCTTTCTCTGAGCCAAAAATCCTCCTTCAAAAACCCTATTTTCTTCATTTTTCTTCATCTTTTCTTTCTTTGTTTATGTATGAATTTGTCTATGAATGTTGGTTTGATTTGTGCTAGATAAACTTATCACTTGGAGCAATTTTTTGAAGCTTCCAAACCAATGTAGTAAGACTATATTTTTACTCTTTCACGAGCATTTGTTGTGAAGTATTTAATGTGCCATTAATGCTGTTGTTCACTTCATTTATGTTATGGGTTGTTTGAGAATATGAAATTTTTGTATGATTAAGTGTAAGGAGGTTAGGATGTGCACAATTTCTTATCTCTTTGACATGAAAATCCAAGAACATGGAATTAGAACTTCTTGTGGGTAAATGATGTTAATATTTCTAGATGAGTATGTTAATGTTGTTTGTTATCATATTTTTAAAGTAGAAATGAAAGATTGAATCTTGAATGTTGTTTGTTCTAGGTTTAGTCTAATAAATGATTTGTTTGGTTAAGTTGCTAGGAATTTGGTTTAATGCTTGTAGTTGTTATCAAATTTACGGTTCTTAGTGTGTAATGTCATTGATGAAATATCTTTAGGCGTTGTTTGTCTAAAGTACTTATCTTTAGAAAAGGTCATTGAACATCTATGCAAATTACTAACTAATAAGAAATGAATGTTGATCTTCAAATGGAAGTGATAACATTCTCCATATGCAATTAATGAGAATGTATGAGTGAATGAGTCTAGGATCTATAAGAGGTTTGGAAGTGAGAATCAATTGTCCCCAAGGCTTTGTTAATTGTTATTTTACAATCATTTTAGTAGCTTGTTGCATGATAGCATAATTAGTTTACTTTGAAAATTGTGTTGTCTTTCAATTCATAACTTATAAAACCAACCAACCCCCCATCTTTACAAGTGTTTTTATATATGCATATATCTCTATAGGTAGTGTAGTATTTACCTTTATATGTGAAATCCCTCAGAAAAATCCGTCTTCTTTGAGGACGATCCCGATTTTTCACTATCTACTTAATTATATTTAGAAAGAATTTAGGGCCTATAAATTGTATCTTTTAGAGGTACAACGACGACCTCCCATAAAGTTACCTCAACGGAATGTCACGAGTGGCACCCGGATGATAAAAACCAATTTTGTTTAGCATCGTCGGTATGACTTAACCCCTTCTTGGGTTTACTCACAAATAGGATCAGGGAGATCAACATTCTCTCCTTGTTCCAGAACAAAACTCTCATGGTAAGGTTTCTAACGTTTTTCATTAACCTTGAAGTAATTAGACTTTGCTTGGTCCAAGATTTCCACCGCACCATGCGGGAATACCTTTACCACTTCAAAAGGACCAATCCACCACGACCTCAATTTATCGAGAAATAGGCGAAGGAGATATTGAAATAGGATGACCTTTTAACCCACGCTACACTCTTTCCTATTGGTCATCTTGTCATGCCAAACCTTTGTCTTCTCCTTATAGATATCAGCATTGTCATAAGACCGGCCAATAGGCCTTGTGCTAGATTTCAACCGGTAAATGACATGGCTTTCCAAAGATCAACCTATCTGGTGACATACCGATTGGTGTCTTGTAAGCCATCCTACATGCCCACAATGAATCATTCAACCTAGAACTTCAATGCTTCCGGTTAGGGTTAACCATTTTTTGAAGGAAGGACTTGATTTCCCTATTGGAAACTTTGGTTTGGCCATTGGTGTGTGGGTGATAGGTGGTGGATGTCTTCTGTGTGATGACATACTTCTTCAAAAGTGCCTCTACTATCCGATTGCAAAAGTGGGTGCCACGGTCACTAATCAAGTCTCGAGGGACCCCAAACCTGGATAATATATTATCCTTCAAGAAATTTGCAACCACTTTAGAATCATCAGTCCTAGTGGGTTTTACTTCAACCATTTTGAGACATTAACAACGGCAATAAGAATATGTGGAGAGCCACAAGAGTTAGGAAAAAATCCCATAAAATCAATGCACCAAACATAAAAATTTTTACAATACAACATAGCTTTTTGAGGCATCTCATTTCGAGAAGATATATTCCCTACACTTTGATATTGATCACAAGATTTACAAAAAGTGTATGTATGTTTATTCAATGTAGGCCAATACAAACCACTTTCTCGGACTTTCCTAGCGGTCCTCCTTGCTCCAAAATGACCACCACATATATATAAGAATGACAAATATAAAGAATTGAATGCACTTCATTATCAGGGAAGCATCTTCTAACAACTTAATCTACACAATGTTTCCACAAAACTGGATCATCACACACATAATATTTAGCATCACTTCTTAGCTTATCTCTTTGAAGCTTTTGTAAAATGGGGAGGGAATTTACCGGAGACAAGGAAATTCACAATTTTGGCATACCACGGTTGGAGGTTCCCGATTTCGAACAATTGTTCATCGGGGAAATCTTCCTGTATTTGCTTTGTCATTGGTGATTTTACCTTAACTTCTTGTCATGGAACCAACTGGCTCAAGTGATCGGCTACAAGGTTCTCCGTGCCCTTCTTGTCTCGTACCTCCAAGTCAAACTCGTTCAAATGAAAGATCCACCAAATCAATCTTGGCTAGGCATATTTCTTCGTCATCAAGTGACGAAGCATTGCATGGTAAGTGTATACAATAACTTTGGTACCAATCAAATAAGATCAAAAATTTTCTAAACAAAATACCACCAGTAGCAATTATTTTTATGTGCTAGAGTAGTACCTTTGGTCCTCGTTGAGAGTCATGGATGCATAGTAGATGGTGTGAGTGGGAGGTCATCGCCGTACCTCTCAAAGATACTATTTTTAAGCCCAATATGCTCACTAAATACAACTAAGTAGAGAGTTTGGAAAGTCGGGGTCGTCCACAGAGAAGAGGGATATTTCCAAGCGTCTAAGCATGCAATGGAGAATATAAGCCTAGATATA
>JAULKM010099181.1:0-10978 GCA_032355605.1 Rubia tinctorum
GAAAACGGTCATCTAAACCCCTTATGATGTAAACCTACCTAAATCTAGCAATCTTCCAACAAAAAGATAACAAAAGATATGTTAAATGCTTCGGAAAACACATGCATTTGACGTCTCATCAAGCATTGTGAGGCAAGCTATATCTCTCAAGGCCAAGCATGCTTTGATCTATCGTTGCCTTATTTATACATTGGCAAGAAGTGAAAAGGGTGAAAGTTAAGGTTGAGGATGAGATTATGAAAACTGAGTCTCTTCGGCCTAACAGGAAAAAATTTTATATGAGGAAGGTACATGACTTGCCATGGAATCCAAATGCTTCAACTTCTGAGGATGATGAGAAAAAGGCCAAGCTTGTGGCCATGAATGCACCGTTGGGAGCCATTACCATTCAAATTGTTGTCTTGAACTTGGAGGCTGAAAAAGCTATAATGGAGGGGTAGAAGTCTCAATTGGAGGCCCAAGTGGCTGCTCCTGAATAAATTTGAAGACTCTGCATAGACTATGTTCCAACATAATCATATTTTGGTTTCAGGGGGAGCTTTTTTTTTTAAAAAATCTTGTTTATTTTCTTTGTTTTGTTGCCTTTGACATGTTAATGGCGTAGGGGGGAAATATTTGGAATTTTTGGATATTATTTTTGTGGTGTAGTCTGAACTGTTGAATTTCTGGATTTCTTTTGTATTCTTATTAATTCAGATTCGATTTTTAGTATGTGTTCCAACATGATATGAATTTCGGAGGTATTATGGTGAGTAGTTGGAAGTTTTTTCTTTGTGATATTAATTCAAAAATGACTGGGTCCACAAAATGGGAAAGATGGATATTGTAAAGTGAAGGGATATGCATTTATTATTAAATTGACATTTTAAATACTAATTTGGAAAAGAAAAATTTTCCATGTTGGAACACACGAAAAGTTGAAGGATAAACGGATTTAACCGATGGAATAATATTGCGTGAATATTGATTTATGGAAGATTGGAGATTTCACAATATTGTTTATGCGGTAATTGAAGCATATTGAATTTATGAAAAATCCCTATTCTTAAGGATTTGGATTTATGGAATATTATGGGATATGTTGAGATAAGGAAAATCCCTTTATTTAAAGAATTGAGATATGCTTCAAAAGCATAATGGTATTGGAATATTTTGGAGACAATGGTGGAAATTTCCTATCTACTCAAGGAATATAAATAAAGGACCTCAAAGTTGTGTTACTCACGAAATTAACAGCAAAAATTTGCATCTAGATTTTCTATCTTTCTGAGAGTAGTACGAGAGCCAGAATACATATGTTCCAACATACCATAACCTTTTGATCAAGTTCATAATTATATGCCTTAATTCCTAGAGGGGAGAGATCCAGTGTCGACAAGTTTCGAGGTAAGAGAGAGTATGATTGAGGCGGATCAGTAGCAAGTTGAGGTTGCAGAATTCACATGTTATAATTAGATAAGATAACTATAATTGTATGTTGTACTTTGTACCGTACATTTCTGATTAGTAGATTCATTATGAAATGGGTCAGACCCGCAGATGTAGTGATTTTCAACGAACTACGTAACCGAGTCTTGTGTGTTCATACTTTATTTTATTGCATACTTGGTTAGATAACTTATTTTAGAACACGATATTAATAATTAAATTAGTTAAAACCAAATCTAGCCAGTACCACAAGTATGGGATCATTTATCCGGATGATAACTCGGGTTGGATTTCTGGATGGTAGAGGAGACTAATGTATGGCGTTTGGCTACAAGAATGTAGAATGTAGAATGTAGAATGTAGGAAGAGATTGATCGTCATAAAAGTTCAACAATTTTGGCTATGTAATAGCTTTTCGAAAAGGGAAATAGATATAATAAAAAATGCAGCTCACGACTTTGCCATGATACGTAAGCCTTTTTAGCCATCCGAGATTGTTTCGGGTATGAAAACAGTGACTTGAATAGAGATTCTTACACTAATGCAGATTCCCATCCCATCCAATTTCTGTATCCATTCCTCGATTCGTTTTTGTTCTACATATGTAGGAATATATAAAATCATGGAAAGGAAGTTCTTATTATTATTTGTAAATGTTGAAATTTGGTCCGTTAAATTAGATACTAGTCCCTGAATCCCATACTTACACAACCATACTGGGGTAGGGTAACATTGGTTCCGTACTTTAGAATGCGATGTTTGAAGACTCTTTATTACACAATCAACATAGTTTATACATTATAGGTGCTTTTATTTTCAAGGCTATATTCCTTAGAACTTGCAGATGAAAAAAATACACGTATATATAAAAGCAATACAACAAATTTTGTTTAACATATCGCATTCTTGCGAGCTCTACTCAAATTATTCTTGAATCAAACGTCCTGCCAGAACTGGATATTAATTTACAGCATCACATTGAGTGTTTTCATCAAATTATGCCCGCGATTTCAGATGATGTCGATTTTAGTGAAATATAGGCCGATAGGGCGACACCAACGGCTGCTAAACCCATAAGAAGAGCATAAAATGCACTCCTTGAAAACTTGCTGGAGATATCAGACGATGTCATTGTTGCTGCAGTATCATTCTTTTCATTGATATTTCTCGTATGATCAGCCAATTTTGGGAGCTTGACGTGCAATATTCCTTTTTTAAAGTTTGCACTGATCTGGTCTGTGTCAATGTTTGGCCGGACGGGGAATTCTTTCCGAAATCGGATAGATTTTCCAGCTTCCATTTCCTTTTCTCCACTAACCCTCACCAGATTTGTTGATGTGAGCTGCACCCTTAGTTGCCCCTTTTTAAAACCTGCAGATTGTATTTTTCGATTCAAAATATATGGATTCACTAACATCCATATGCATGGTCAAAATCGCACAAGAATAATATGCAAGTAATGCTTGATATATGAAGCGAAAAATTGATAATACTTCTCGGTTATAAAAAAGAGTCTCTTGAAATACGGTATTTACATAATTTATGGAAATGTCATGGTTTAAACTGTAAATTAGAAAAACTCAAGATAAAATTTTCGGGTTGCATCAATCGGGGCAACTAAAACTTTTTACCTTTTTATAATTTTACTTCAACCACTTCTTTCCACATGCCTATGAAAAGATTGTCTTGCTCAAGAATGCCTATAAAAAAAAAACTCCATTTGAAATACTCCTGAAGTATCTTTTCCTTTTATAAATCACATTTAATAAACGTAAATATATTAATGAGGAAACCAACAAAAGGTTTATTTTCATAAAATAACAAAAGGTTTATTGAATCTCTGAAAACAAGAAATTAACCTCGTGTCAATACCAAAGAAATAATTATGGTGAAGCAATTAACTCAAGCATTTGCTTTAAACCCACAGATAAAATTTAGAAATAAACTCATTTTAGCAATAATTATTTTCCTACTAGCTCAAATTCATATTTAGAAAGAACAATTTATACTAGTCATCCAAATTAGGGGGCCATATTTATTGTAAAATAAAAATTAATTTTAAATTATTAAATTTATTAATAATTAAAATATTTATATTTTTTTAATATAGATGTAATTTATAAAATTCATCTGAGGTCTTCAGTAAAAATTATATTTTATTCAACCACCAAAATAGTAGGGCCAATCTTGTTTCATGTTATGGACCTCTAAATCTGATATAACACAGCGAGTGATGGAAGTTGAATGAATGTGATTTGAAGCTTTAGTGTTTAAAAAGAACATATTTTAATATGTAACAAAATACCTAATACATATGGTACATTTCATTTGAAAAGAATATTTCAGTGAAATTTTTATCTATCTAAAATGGGAGAGTGGGAAAACATGCACTATTACAAATTATAACTATCATAACATTTATTTTGCAACACTTATTAAAATATTATAATAGCTTATAAAATGTAACTTAAACCTTTAAAGTGCATTAACTAACTCTTGAAAAATGTTAGTTAAAATTTAAAAAGCCTTACGTAAGATCTGATGCAATATTAATATCAGATAAGGTACACAAATGTTGCAACAGCACAGTGAAATTTTTTAATGAATATAATCCATCCAAATTTGTTGAAACGTTAATATGTTACCTGGTACATAAATACGGATGGTGTCACAATCTCTCTCTTGCACCGTTTCACTTGCTGGATCAAATTCTTCATACTTGGTAGCTGCTGCTGCCATCCTTTGAGCAATTAGTCAAAAATCGGCCGAAGCTATGCTTTGGAGTTTCCTTTTCTGTGTCAGATATGTGATCCGTATATAAGCGGTAGCACTAGTTACTTCATGATCAACCTTTCATGAAATGTGCCTTAACTTTCTTGGTTGATGTGGTTTTGCTTTCCTTTCCTTTCAAATGCATGTTCCCATTACTTTTGCTTTCCTTGTGACTTGTCTTAAACCGACATGCATGACGTGGAATATACCTTGTTCTTAAATTACTCCTACACAAAACTTCAATTCAGGTTCATGCTATTGTTTTATCTCAACGAAATTGGCTTTGAAAAATGACTTTCTAATTAGTTCGAGTTTTTACTTCGGTTATATGATTTCTAGGCAATAATCGCGGTAAAATATTTTCTTACCTTTAATTTTTAAAATAAAGTAAAAGATACTACATACCACGATTATGGTTTAATTGTGGTAAAAGTCATGAAATAAAAAATAAAAAATTTAACCAATAGACGTGCAACATGGGTTGTTTAAATTTTATGCCTCCCTTGAGCTTTCATTGTGTCGACTTGCGTTGCAGATGTCGTCAGATGGATCGACAATGGAATTGATGGGCAAACGACATAATTTTATCACGATGCATGGGTTAAAGCAGCATGTGTGTTGTGAATTGGTCATGGGTTAGTGGTAAAACCACGCTCTCTGTAACTGAGAGGTTTAGAGTTCAAAATACACCCCCATAAGAAATTGTGAATATTAGATTAATTTCATGGTGGGGATTACCCAATATTATGGGACCGTGTCGGTGGTCCCCGCTGTGGTTTCCCAACCTGCAGCTGGTCGATGATGGTGAGACCGTGGTAGTTTCGGACTGCGGTTCGTTGATGGTGCAGCGGTTGAGTGTTCTTAGGAGGGCGTTTCTAGCTATTCAAATGGACGAAATTTCATTCTCCACTAAGCTACAACAGATCCAATGACGGTGTCTCCTAGTAAGGTCCTAAATTAGAATGTTAATACTCCATCCGTCCCAGGGAAAATTACAGCCTTATCATTGCACAGCGTTCTAGAAAGATGTTTGACCGTTAATATGTTTAACTTCGTATAATAACGTCAAATAAAAAGTTACTTTCTAGAAACTATTTGTTACGACGAATTTAACAATATCACACACGATATTATTATTTTTCATATATCTATTCAAATATATGGTCAAATTTTGAGAGAGAATAGTGTCATAAAGTAGGTAGATAATTTGGACTGGAACAGAGAGTATGTAATTTGGTTAATTGCATGTAATCTTTATAATAAAAAAAAGGCAGCATGTGTGTTTCGGTGGTCAATTTTAAGATGCATTTAATAAAACTTGATCAAATGTACCAACAAACTACATCTCTAGAAGTAAAGTACAATAAACCGAAAAAGTAATAACTATCCAAAATTAATTAGTTTTAATTGTAGCTAGCAAAAGACAACTAAACAATGCCTCGGAGTACCAATCAATAAGACCACTTTTAACACGATCCTTGTTTAGTTTGAAGAAACAAGCGTCTTCAATCTTTATTCCATTGTCCCGAGAAATTTTCCCCATTCCTTTGAGTTCAAAACTTTTTTTGGCGGTTACCATGTCCCAAGTGTTGCCACTACTTTGAAACACTGTAGGGACCTTTTTCTCCGATGGCTTTGAGTGAAAGTTTGTCGGAATCAACTGAGATGAAACAAAAAGAATACCTTCAGTATTTTGGATAAATAAAAACAAATAATGGATAAAAACAAAAAATAGGAATGGATATAGGCAACATAATTTACCATTGTAAGAACCTTTCCAAAGTTTGGTTGGAAATGAATGACGAAGAACCAAGGGTTGGAGAGCGATAAGGTGTAGTTATGGACACCCGACCTTCACCATGGCGATCATTGTCGGTTCAATTACCTTTTCCAACATGCTTTGGAAAAATATCTTAATTTTGTGCCCTTGGATCAAATTAGTTTTTTTTAAAAAAAATCAATAATTCACATATCTTCTAGTTCTTGTTCATACCCCCATCCTCTTGCTTGTTCGACATGGTAGACTTGTTAGAATAATGAATGAAAAGTATACACCATTTCAATATCAGCTAGGGAAATTGAGAGTATAAAATCTAATAACATATATGTATTGATTTTTTTAACAAGATATCCTAGCTTTGTTTTTGTCTTTGTAAATAATTACCCATAACACAATCTAACAACAAAAATATTAAACTATTTGTTCTACAAAACTAAGGGTGTCTTGATAAAAAAAACTAACGGTTTCCAAGAGAATTGGTTGTTTGGTGCAGTATCGGTCACCCATCAACAATGTTGTCGATTAAATCGACAATAGGGGACTGATGAAAACTGTATCGCCTGCCGTACAAAAGTAACTGACACGTAATGTCGATGTCGTTAAGTTGTTTGCTCAACCAAAAATTGGGCTGGCTGGTGACCGACATCGTATGCGACGGGCAATTCTCTTGAGCAACAAATTGTATGGCTCAAAAACAAATTCAGGAATGTAAGATTGAACAACGATGTAGAGCAAGCCATTGCACAGCATGAATTGAAAAATGAAATTTGCAATTCATAATGGTTACTCCCTATTCAAATTTAATCACCATATATCAATTTCTACTACTAATTCCACAATGAACATACATAAAAACATGAAACGTATTCACAAAATACAAAGCGAATTAAAAATGAAATGCCTTAATTTGCACCCAATTTGAATTGAAGGCAAAATCGGAAGGAAGGTTTCATGAATTTTGAAGAAGAATTAGGGGAAATGGATAAGTTTGAAAAACTTCAGAGCTTTGTGGTACATATAATCAATTGAAAACGACATTGTTTTTATGGCAATAGAACTCGTATAATCCGCCATTAAATGTTTAAAATTGGCTGATCGACATTTTGGTTCGCCCGACAGTAGGCCTGTAGTCGACCGACGTTGGATGGTTCTCCTAGAGGGCCAAAATCCTTTTTTGGCCGATCCGAATAAAGGATACTAAACTTGGATTTCAAGTTAATTTTTTTTAAAAAAAATTGGTGCAAATTATTAAGTAGTTGGAATTAAATATTCAAATACGGAATTAACTAATTTATGTACTCCATTTGAATTTGTTTTGTTTGTCATTAGGGTTGTTTTATATTAGAGGTGAAGTTAGGGATGATTTTTGGTCATTTAAGGTCAAACCTTGATCATTAATGTTGGTTTATATTAGAAGTCGGGTTACAGTTGACTTTCGATAAGTTAAGGTCAAACTTTAGTTGTATGTGTTGGTTTATATTAGAAGTCGAGTTGGACTTGACTGGTGATCAATTAAGGTCAAACCTTGGTCATTATTGTTGGTTTATATTCGAAGTCAAGGGTTGACTGCCAATTTGTTTAGGTCAAACCTTGGTCATTGGGATTGCATTATATTAGAAGTCGAGTTAAAGTTGACCACCGGTCATTTAAGGTCAAACCTTGGTCATAAGTGTTGGTTTTATATTAGAAGTCAAGTTAAGGTTGAGCGTCTATCATTTAAGGTAAAACCTTGATCATTAATGTTGGTTTATATTAGAAGTTAGGTTACGGTTGACCGTCGATCAGTTAAAGTCAAACATTAGTAATATGTGTTGGTTTATGTTAGAAGTTGAGTTGGAGTTGACCGCCAATCAATTAAGGTAAACCCTTAGTTATTAGTGTTGGTTTATATTAGAAGTTGAGTTAGGGTTCATCACTGATCAGTTAAGGTCAAATCTTGGTCATTAGTGTAACTTTATATTGGACGTCGAGTTACAGTTTACCACCTATCATACTAGTGCAAGAAGAGCCCTTAGTGGCTCTGTAGCACATCATTTCTAAGAATGAACCTCGGAACTACCATCCTTCAGCTATTGTGATTGGCAGTTGGCCATTCGTTGGACGCCTTAGGAGCGCTAATCCACAATGTAGAGACTAGAACCTTTGTGTATTGGAGTGTAAAGAATGAAAGTTATTGTTAAAACCCTTTAATTTAATTGATATGTGGTGGTTGGTTTCAACAGCCGATCTGAAATCAGAACTTATATTGGACACTACTCCTGAAGTTGGAAGTTCAATCTCCTGCATTATAGTTATCAACTCAGTTACACCATGGTCATGTACTGCAAATTTTGGAGTCAAGAATTCAATTTTCTAAGCATGCATAGTTGACTGCGTTGAGTCATACACTTAGTTTTCCCATGGTTAGTGTTGGAATTTGTGCAGTTAGATATAAATTTTTGAGGCTAGCATAGTTAATTATCTTATGTTCTGATTTTAGAAGATGAGTCGGTAGATAGTTGAACTTCAATATGAAACACCTTGAACCGAATCATGATCATATTCATCCACTTATAAATACAAACTAGCTAGTACGGAAGTATTTTTCATATCATCTAATTGCGCCTAAGATATTTGTATCATCAAGCTTTCTAATGTTCATCTATATCGAATGATATATTTTTTTGTGAAACATTTTTAGTGGCTCAATTTGTGACAATGATTGATTTAATTTTATCTCGAATGAAAAAGTGATGCCCTTGTTCCTGTCCTTATGTAAGGTCTCATGGAGGTTGAAGGACTTGATTTGTAAAAAAAATTAATTCGGCAACCAAATCGATGAAGTTATATTTTGTTGTGGGAATTGTGGAGAGATACCCCTAGCTATGTTTGGGGAGAAGTGGCTACAGGGAGAGGATTAGGTATAAATGCATTCTTAGGTTGTGGGAAGCTAAACATGGCACCTTTATAACCTCGAGGTGGCCTAGTTTGGTTATTTCCTACGATTTGAAAGAAAATGATGTCCTCGATTTTGAATACATAGGCGAAATAACCTTTCAAGTTTTAAACTGTGGAAATATATACGGGACGACTACTGAGGGAATGATTTTGAATAAAATAAAGTTACGGGAAAGCTTTCTAATATAATAATATAAATTAGACATGTTATGTTATGAGAATAGAAATTTATGGATCTAAAAGCGGACAATGAATTTGCAGTAATTAAAATTTCTGAGTATGTTTTCGAGAGCCTAATACACTTTCATTTATTAAAACAAGTATCAATTACATCCTTCATGGAATGGAACATAGACAATTTTGGAAGCCATAGAGTTTAGCTGCTCTGTTTATATCTTATTTCTCTTCTGAATTCCAAAGTGTGATAAAAAAAATTAACAAAATCTATTCTTGGGAAATTGAAAAAAGGTAAATACACCTATATGTACAAGCTCAAACTGTGTTGAACGACAAATTATTAGCACCAAAAAGTCAAAGTTTAAAAGAGATCATCCGCAACATAAGACTTTTTTTTAGAAACCATCATTGTATACATGGAAATAGTAACAAGAATCTAAAAATTCAAAACTAATGGGATGTCTCGGACTGTGATTCTTGGCTAATCATTTACTGCACACCTAGTTTCCCTGAGAGTTTTCTTGGTTTCATAAGTCCTCTTCCTAAACTCTATTAACTCTTTCACCTTTTCCTTTGTTTTTCCTTACACGCTGCACATGAATAAGCTATCGTTCTCACCTAAATTTTCGAGCTTACATAGAAACGGAAAATGTAAGGATAAGAAAAACTAAAATTAATTTTTTTAAAAAATAATTTTACCTTCATTAGTGTGCCCTCTCTTACTATTTGTACGGACTACCCTGTGTGATCAATTTCAATTTACGCGTTTCCACTTCTTGCTCTAAATAAACTTCTGGTCACACATTCTAAAGGCCTTTCTTTGCTCCTAAAGGAAAACGTGTCATCCGATTTAGGGTATTTTGAAATGACCGACCCATATGGGAGCTCACAACTTTGTTTTCCGAATGAACGACATATATTAATAGAAATTGCATCTATTTTTGTGAATAGTGTTAGCGTTGTCACTTTTAATAAATTTTATTCAAAAACTCATTATTATGTTTGAGATTAGATATAGGGAAGAGAAAGAATGAGGGAGAGAACGGAGGGTGCAAATGGGAGTGATAAATAATTCACTCCCATCAACCTCGTTTGAAACCCCCCCCCCCCCACATAGAACATGTCGGAATGTAATATTTACATTTTCAACCTCGAATTGGGGGAGAAGGGATTAATCTTGTAGCCGTGCGGGCACGACTTTCATGAAAAGTGTGCAGACCTATGACTATTTAGCCACGGGACCTACCTCACATGCAGGGAAGATCTTCCCACTATTCTCAATATTCCCGATAGTTAGTTACTTATTGTAATTTTTCATTTTATGTAATATTAGGTCAACGATAAAATAGTAAATTAATCATTTAAATAATTTATGTTTTATTTAAGAAAAAATTTCTTATATAACTACAGTTTTTAAAGTTCTAATATAACCATGAACCTATCTGAAAATTTGATCAACCTGAATGTATACATATTTCATATAACTAGAGAAAGTCTCGCCACACTTTGCACGAAGTTTTTTATTAAAATTTTAAATTAATTAAAATATAATATTTTCATCTTACATTTAAATTGAAAAGAAAAACAAAATCTGATTGAAGTTATAAAATTTCCCACAAACTGCATGGTAATTATTGAAAGAACAAAAGTATTTTTAATCTTCAATATATCTTATAATAAATTGGTTTATTAATAATTCTTTAATAAATAGGCATTCTTCTTTTTCAATGAAAGTTTGCATGCAAATATAGAAATTGCAAAACTATCACGCAAATTGCACTAAATTTATTAACACTCCCTCCGTTTTTTTAACAATGGCACATCATTTTGGGTGTTAGAATTTAGGAGATGGTAAATGAGTGGATGAAATTGAATTGAAAGAAG
>JAULKM010099182.1:0-10977 GCA_032355605.1 Rubia tinctorum
TGGCCAGGAAGCTGAATGATTCTGTCAGGGTGATGAGCAAATGAAGATGCAGATTCCAGACCAAAACACAGCAGAATACACAGCAAGAAGATGTCCATTTTGGTAGTTTCTTGCTTCTGAATCCACAGATTCAACAAATGTTTTTTTAAGATTTATTATGAAACAGAGATGGGAGAGGGCAGTGGAGGTGAGGGATATATAGTGTTGCTTTAGCTATAGTGGGAAGGCATGGTGTTGTAATTAGGGACAATAAACAAACAGCATGCCTGAGTTGATTAGTACTCCCACCTTCCCAGTTCAAACAACACACTTTTTGGTCAACTTTCTCATACCATATTTGACCAACAATAACTTTATTTATGTATAATAATAGTGTATTAAAATTTGATTTTTAGAAAATACATCATGCAGGGAATCCAATGATATTTCACATAATGATATTTATATCTATATATTAGTTAAAATTTATGGTCAAATGCGCTTTGAGAAAGTTGATAAAAAAGTGTGCAGTTTAAACTGGCACATGGAGTACACATTTTTGTTTATGGTACTAGTAATCTTATTTTAAAAGCAGGCCTGAAATTTGTAAAATCATGATTTGGATATGGTGGAAGATTGTCATTTCGCTCGGAATTCTACACCAAATAGATGAAATACTTGTTTTTCAAAAAGAATATGCTCCTCCCTCGCAATCTAAATTGTTTATTTACTTTTTGAAAGTCAAATTTGACTTGAAATATAAATTATTATATAAATAATAAATATATCATGTGAGATATTGTTAGTTTTTTCTTATATCTATTTTATAAATATTAATTTTTATGTGGCGTTATTGTATGTAACTAGAGATATTTACGGTCAAACGTGTTCATTGAAAATCGTAAAAAAGTAAATAAGTAATTTAGAGTGAAACGATCGATTATACTTTTGCGCTAAGATCTCTTACCTATCTACAATTTGATATTTTGATGTTTACAATATTTATATATTTATATAAAAGCTTTCATTTTACATGAGATATTTCGATATATACAAGTACGTGTCACGATTTTGATTCTAAATTTTAACATCTAGTTTTTGATACTCCCTTCGATTTTCTAACATTGGCTCCGTTTGACTGCCAAAATTTTCAAGGCGTGTTTGACCATCAATAACTTTAATTACACACAATAAGAGACATCATGTGAGGTGTTTTTGGATTCTCCGTAACATTTAGTTTCTGAAAAGTAAAATTTTACAGTTCGTTATTGCATGAAATTAAATTTATTGGTGGTCAAGTATAGGTTGTAAAAAAATTCAGGAAAAAGGAATCATTGTTAAAGAAATATATAATATGATATTGGTATATAAAAACACACTCTTTTTAGAAAGACATTTCAATGAAATGAGAATATTTCATGATTTTAATCTTAAATTCTTAACTAAATTGGCCGGACACTGAATTGATTACTTGAATACAAGCACTCAAGAACACAACTTTTCAAAATTCACCCCATTTGTGTCCCTCATTTTGATGAGTTGGAGTATTTGTCTTTTCACAAAAATGAAAAATGAGGTTTTGGAGTGTAGCCAAAACAACTAGGAAGACAAGGTATGTTAGTGAGAAAGTGGCTTTACATGAGGAATATTTTTTACCATAGAAAGAATGAGTGGTACTGGTGTGAGATAGCGTCTTGCCATAGAAGAGCAGAGAATTTGTTCAGCTTCATTTTTCAAGGCAAAAAAAAAATGATTCTAGTCTTCCCTTTGTTTTGTTTTGTTTTGGCATGCAGAATTATAATATAACCACCACCGCCATAACTCATTGCACCATCTTTTCATTTTGGAATTCATAAACTGCTTCATTGGATTTCAGGGACAATAAAAAAGCCACCCCCCATACCCTTGCTATTCCAAGGGAGTTTCATGAGGTTGTTGAAGAATTTATGAATGAAACAACAAGTTGGCACCTTCACACAATTTCATCTCTTACTCCTTTGTAACTTCCTTTTAAAGTCATTTACCACTGTATGGTATAGTGAGTGGCAAATTCACATTTTTACAAATCACTGTTTGAAGGTGTAAACTTAGATTGGCCAGTCATTTGGTGCAATAGGGTTATATATGGAATAGAAGCATAAGGAAAGAATACATTTATGATTTGGGTTTTGTAATATCATATTTCATGTATGACTATATCTTGTATACCTTCGCGCTCACTATATATCAATACAAACAACCACAATACTGGGTCTTACTCTCTATCAAGGTGGAGTACCCAATTATGCTATACTCCCCCGTCCCATGTCAAATTTCACAAAGTTTTTTTAAGGTTATCAAGAAACATACTTGACTGTTAATATGTTTAACAACGTATAATAATAACAAGTAAAAAGTTGATATTTAGAAACTATTTGTTACGATGAATCCAATAATATCATATATGATAATATTATTACTTATATATTTATTCAAATATGTGATCAAAGTTGGCCAGGAAGTATATAATTTTATACTTGCTTTAACAAGAAGAATAATTGTTGAACGAATTAGGTCATATTTTCTCATAAATTAGATTGTCATATTAAATAAACTCATCACCAAGGCAAACACTTTCTCTCTCTAAAATAGAGAGAAGTTTGAGTGAACTCCGGGTCTGTATCGTCCCGCACAATATTAGGGCACCTAAACAGATTTCATTGGAAATTGAAACTGGTTCAAACGCACCAATAAGGTAAGTATACGATTGGTATAGGTAATAAAGATCTTTGGCTTTCTGAATTGAAGCTATACAAGCGTGATTGTCAAACAATAATTTGCAGAATTTGAAACGTAGAGCAGAAAGGGATTTGGAAATCTGTTAGGGTTTTTAACCAAATCTTCAAGGAGTCTAGTTAAGCTATTTATTAGATTGTGAAATACCGGGGGGGGGGAATATTAGTAGCCTTTGTTGAAGCATAGGAAATCTACCAGATGCATTAATCTCATTGGGCGAAGTTGATCGATTAAGTGTCTTAGTAAACAAAATTTTGGGTTTACGAAGAAAAGTCAGTTGTTTTGGATTGAAGATCTTGGTAATTGGAGGAGCGTGTTTAGTGTAATCATGAGGGGAAGATCGCAAAAACGATAACCTAAGAAGAACTCCAACGGGCAAAACTTGTAGATTTAAGAAGCCTATAAATAAGAACACATTCAATGCCACAACAGACCTCATAAATTCTCCTTCCTCCCGTGGTGACAAGTTTGGCATTAAAAGAGGGAGTATGAGTGAAAAATATTCCATTCGGCTCTCGGATACTCGGTACACACCTCCTGATCATGAGTGCTCTGTGGAGAGGAATGAGTATTTGGGTTTAGAAATTGATTTTTCACTGATCCCAAGAGCTATAAGAAACGGGGGTACTCAAAATAACAATGGCATATACAGAAGAATCGGTGGAGGTGGAGCAGAATTGTTTTCTTGGTTACTGGATGGATGACCACGATTTTAGTTCTGACGGGTTTAATCAATACTTCAGTGACTACTGGAGTATTGATGCCTGTGTTTTGCATTGACACAAATAGTTCTATACAGTCAAGTTTCAAACAAGGGTGGAAGCCCTAGCAGTTCTACACAGAAGCCCCTATTTAGTGGAAGTAGGTCTTCTAGCTTTCAAAAGGTAAGGTGTTGGAATCTCACTACGGAGGATCAAAGTGAAGAAGGTGAAGATAAATGTTCAAATACACCAATTGAGAGATTTGCACCAAGGGCGATGATCAAGGTGGCGCACATGTCAGGAGAAGTGGTGGACGTTGATTTCAGCCCTAATCCAGCACCAAATGTTGAATAACAGAGAGCTATGTTGTGGATAAATTCGGGTGATCCACTTCTCTCAGTTTTTCATGTTGAGAACTAATGATGCTTAGAAGGCAGCGAGCAAGGATGGGTCAAGTGAAGAAGATCAACAAGAGGATGTTAGGGATACAATATAAGAATCTGTACAAATTTCAGAGAGCCAATTTCAACTCCAGGCTCAAGGTAAAGGCGATGAAGAGAATCAAATATGGACTGTGTAAGGAGAAAAGAAAAACATCAACAATCTCACGGGTTATGGTTAAAACTGTTGCCATTGGTGAAGAAAGTACTCAGTAGCTGAATGCAGTAGAGGAATTGATGGAACAAAATTGGACTGTGCATCCTGGAGCATTTGCATGGAAAGAGCATGAAGGGACTAAACAGTGTCAGTCAGAGCCAATTATTCATAAGGCAGGATCTGATGTTATACGACCTGATCATGCAACCCAAGGTAACAAGAAAAGGGCGAGGACTATGGAACAAGAGATTCCTAACATGGACCAAATCACAGAACCAGTGAAGAAGCAGAAGAGAAATAAGAAGTTCTTCTTTTACTACCCAAATGCTAGCAAACTGATCAAACATGAGAGTAAAGATGAGATGTGGAAGCTGGAGGCAGGAGAAAACAACAATACAAATAGGAATGGAAATGGAAATGAAGAAGCCGAAATATTAAAGCTGGGGGAAGATATGCAGAACTCTTATCTATGGCTTTCGCAAACTGTGCCAAATTAGCTTCCTAAGCGCCCATGGTGATCCTTGTGTGGAATTTTAGGGGCTTTAACAATGCCCCGACAAAGAAGATATTCAATCGATTGGTTAAGCAATGGAAACTTTCTATCTTATGTTTGTCGAAAACAAAGACGATAGAGCGAGGTTTTAAAACCTGGCAGGAAAACTCTTACTTTAGGAAGGCGCACTTTGTTGAACCAGCTAAAAAGATCAGGGCGATTAACAGTATTTTGGACTGATGAAGTGGATCTTAGTATTTTAAGTGGCTCTACTTATTATGTTTTTGCATTAGTATTAGGCTCTCGGGGGGATAGTTGGTCTTTAGGGTTTATGTATGGGCCCCAATAGAATTGGGGAAATCATCAGTATGGAAATATATCTCTAATCTATGTCATTTTGATGATTATCCAATGGTGTTAGTAGGAAACTTTAACCAGTTAATCTCACAGAGGGATAAGAGGGGTAGCCTTCCAGTGGAGGACATGAACACAAGGCACCTGTCTGCATTAATTCATAAGCATTCACTAATAGAGATCTCTAATATGGGGTTATGGTACACTTGGACTAACAAAATAGATGCTTCAGGCATAGTGATTGAGAGGTTATACAAGGTGTTCATGAATTAGAAATGGCAAACACTTTTTCCACGAGCAAAAGTGAATAATTTACCCATCTCTCAATCTGATCATGGACTGGTGATGCTACACTTAGAATACATAAGGAAAAAACTCACTAAGGGGCAGAGGTTTGAAGCCTACTGGTAAAAAATTGAAGCTACAGATTAGATCGTGTCAAGAGTTTAGATTTCAGAACCATTAATGCAGTCTCAAATAGAGCATATATGAGATTACAATGATGTAGACATCAAGTTAGATGCGACTCTATCACATTTATGTAACTGAAGTTCTCATTCTTATGAAAACCTTGAAAGGAGACTGGATTCTTAGATGAGATCTCTCAAGAAGTTACAGTAGGGAGATGGATTGATCACAGATGGAAAGGTAATTAGAGGAAAGCTTCAGAAGATTGAGGATTTGGAACAAAAACTCTCTAACAACTTGCAGCAGCGGGTAAAAATTAATTGGATTAGATTTGGTGAGAAAAACACCAAATTTTATCATTCTCGGGCATCAAGGAGGAGAAATAAGAACATGATTCAAGGATTGTACGATGTGAATGGGGGAATGGATCACAGTGTATGGGGAAATAGTGCAAACCATTATGGACCATGTAAGATTAGTATATGTACAATTAGAAAGTTATCTACCAGGGCCATAAAATGACACCACAGAGGAACAATTTCTTAACACAAACACTAGAACACTGAAGAGGGAGCATATTCAGTTAATAACTAGACCGTTTGTGGAGGCTGATGTGTGGAATTATTTAAAGGATATGAGACCCTGGAAATCACCAGAAAAAGATGGATTGCCAACGGGATTCTACAAGAGATATTGGAGAATTATAGGCAAAGAAGTCACTACTTTGATTCTCATAATCATGAATGGAGAACATTTACCAATTCATTGGAACAGGAATCAACTGATCATGATTCCCAAAAAGAAAATGACACAGGAACCAGGAGACTTCAGGTCCATCTCACTGTGTAATGTGAAATACAAGATTGTTGCAAAGATGTTAGCGAATAGACTCAAACCACACATTTCAGACCTAATATTAGAAGAGCAGAAGGGTTTTTTTGCCAAGGAGGAACAATTCAGAGAATGTGTTGCTTGCACATGAAGTGTTGGATTTTATGAGGAAGCATAAAAAGGGTCAGACATGTTTTGCAACAATCAACTGGACATGAGCAAGGCTTACGACCATGTCTCTTGGATATTTCTAGAGAGGTTGTTGAGAAGTATGAATTTCCCAAACACATGGATTGATCTCATTATGCAATGTGTGTAAACGGTTACTTATCAAGTGTGGTGAATGGAAGTCAATCTGCCCTTTTCAGTCAGAACAAGGGTTTGAGACAAGGCTGCTCACTCTTGTCATACCTTTTCATTATTGCACAACAATTCATTCAGCATGATTAAAGAGCAAATTGCGATCAAATTTAAATCTAGGAGTTTGGGTGCCAATAAGATCAACAATCAACCATCTCATGTATGCAAATGACTGTATACTCTTTACGAAGTGTACTTATCAGGAGATAAATAATCAGGCCAATACGATTGACTTGTATGCAAGATTTTCAAGACACCGTTTGAACTTCCAAAAGTGTGTCAGTCAGTTTAGCCTCAATGCATAGGAGCACATATATGAATACACCAAATATGTATTGAATATACATGGAGGTGGAATAGGAGGGAAATATTTGGGTTTGAACATCATTTTTTAGGAAAGGAAGATGGATATTTTTCAGTACCTCATACAGACCTTCAGGGATAGATACTTATCTTGGAAAACGAAGATGCTTAATCTTCCAGGTAGACTAACTCTAGCAAAGCATGTGTTGGGTTCGGTTGCTCTTTATCCCCTGAGCATTTTCGTAATACCAAAGGATATCCTAGAAAATTTAGATAGAATGATGGCATCTTTTATCTGGGGAGGTTTTATGGAAGGTAGAAAAATTCATTGGAAATCTTGGAAATGAATCACATCCTAGAAGAAGCAAGGGGGTCTGGGAGTACGATCTATGTTAGGGATGAACAAATCATTACTGGAAAAACATGTTTGGCGCATTATTTTGGATGATCAGAGTCTGATCACAAGAACATGTAAGGCAAAGTACAACATGGATATCATTCAAGCCAAGCCAAAAAATGGAGATCTTAAGGGTGGAAGTCTATTTTATCAGCAAAGGAAACTGTGATGCAGAATTTGGCATGGAGAGTTGTCACAAGAGACATAATAAGATTATTGGACCGATGGATACCATACCACAATCTCATTCCGGCTAAATCACTGTCACACCTCAACTGATCTCAGAGTTTCACATCTCATAAACCGAGACCAAACATGGAGAGCACAACTGATCAGAGCTATATTTCATTCATCAATGGTTCCAAACATTCTCTCTATCCCTTGAATAGAACAACAAATGGAGCTGATTTGGAACCCGAACAAGGATGGTCAGTATAAAGTAAAGAAGGGATACCACATAGCTATGAGTATGATAAGATCTTCAAACCCACAGGTGTTGAATACTTCAAATGCTGATGCAAAAATATGGAATCACACTTGGAGACTGGAACTCCCCCATAAAATGCTCATTTTTTTGTGGAGGATGCTTTCGGATGCTTTGCTAACACAAGTGAACAGGTTCAAAAGGAAACTTACAAGAAATCCAATGTGCACAAGATGTGGGTTAGAACAGGAAACATTTCTCATCTTTTCTTACAATGTGAACAGTCGAAGAGGATTTGAAGAATATCATCTTTGGGTTTAATTTGATCAGGGGCCTTAGATTTTCTTCAAAGAATGGTTCCGACAATGGCTACAACAGGGGCCAGATGATACACTGATCCAACTGTTAGCTTTCAAATTATGAGAAATTTGGAAAACAGAAACAAGGTAATTAACAACAAGGATGTGAATCCCACTGTTAGTTGGATGACGACTAAGGATGCTTTCGAATTCCTTATAATAAATTCAAGAAATCTGGGTATGTGAGTGAACAAATTGTTGGGTCCTATTGATACATATAGAGAGACTCTGTTGCGCAGACATTATAGGGAGCATGGGGATAATGCAGGCACACCGTTAGCAATCTATTTTAATGGGTCTTTCCACAAACAGAAATAAGTGGGAGCATGAGCGTGGAAATGTATCAGGATCAGTGAGATAGGCCAGGCTGAAAAGATCTTGAAAGGATTAGAATTCATTGTCAGTTCATTGGCCTTGCAAACAGAATCACAAGCATGCTGGAGAGCAATGCAGGCAGCAGCGGGGACACATAAGGATCATATCTGGATTTTCTCGGATTCCACTCTGCTGGTTAACTCCGTAAATGATCCAAAATCATCACCCTAGGAGATCAAAAACCTAATCTATGATATCATATTGTTCCTAAAATTGAACTTCTCTAGTTATAGATTTTTTTCTTCAGAAGAGGAATTTGTTACATGATGTACATGAGTCGGCTCTAAGTTTAGGGAGATTCATTTGTGAACCTTTTTAATATATATGAATATATTTGATTTAAAAAAATTGTCATATTATAATTACAACATTATGAGTATATCTCATTACACGTCACGTTTCAAATCTCAAATGTTATACTAATCACATATGTAGTCGATAATTTCTCAAACTTTACAAGTGCAAAACGGAATCTTACAATTCTGTCGATTAAAATTTCAAGTGATATTTAGTACACTTATTAAATATAATTCAGTGGTAGATCAAGCTTCCAATAACATATCAATTCATCAAATTATTACAATATAATAATATAGAGAACATGGGTTTATGACACTACTTAATATAACTCACATAAGTGTCAATATAACAATCAAGTGTTAGAAAGTGCCAATATAACAATAGATAATTAGTGAAAGTGCAAAACTAACCATTTTGGCAAATTTTGGTTAGAATTCAGTGAAATTACTCTTTTACCCCCTTTGGATTTTTTAAATGGTGAAATGACTATTATGCCCCCTAAACCTTAATTTTCTTCTTCTTCTTCCTATCTGTCTCTTCTTCTTCTCATCTTCCCGGTTGTGCCACCTTACCCTTCTTCTTTGTCATTTCTTCTTCTGCTTCTTCTTCTTCTCCTCCTCTTTGTCCCTTTTTCTTCGTCCCTTCTGTTTCGTCCCTTCCGCTTGACTTCTTTGTGAGGTGGAGGTGAGTGGGGATTAAATCACGAAAAGGTGGAGGCAGTGGGGATTAGAGGCAGTGGGAATTAGGGTTTTGGGGTAGGTGGTAGAAGGCAGCGACGGTGGAAGGAGGAGATGGGAGTGATGGTGTCGGGCAAAGTGGAGGTGGCGGGGATTAGGGGCAGTGGGGATCAAGATGTTAGAGTTTTGGGGTTGGTGGTAGAAGGCGATGGCAGTGGAAGGAGTAGAGGGTTTGACAGTGTCGGGCAAGGTGGAGGTGGCGGGGATTAAGGGCGGTGGGGGTTAGGGGATTAGGGTTTTGGATCGATGGTAGAAGGAAACAATAGTTGAAAGAGGAGATGGGGATGATGGTGTCGGGCTGAGCAATGCAGCGAGATGGTATTGAGTAGATTAACACGACGACAGTGGTGGAGCGGAGGCAGTGGCGGAGTAACGACGTTGGGTAAGGTTAAAATAGTTCACACAATTTCATCTTTTGTCCTAATGGGAATTTTTGTCCTTTTAAGTGTGGTCAATGGCGTTCATGTCAAGGTCAACGCCGAAAGTGTCACCTTATGGTTATATTGTCATATCATTAAATAGTTAGAGTTGTTTTTAATACTTTCAAACAACTACGTGTTATATTGGCACTTTCATAACTATATAGAGTTATATTGGCACTTAACATAACAATATAAATGTATTGGGGCAGGGGTAGATTTACTAAGGAGCTGGAGGGGGTTTCAGGCCCGATAGAAAGAAAATTATTATAAGTAATTTTTACAAAATATTCCTACCACCCCTCCAATAGAGGAAAAATAGGGGAAAATTAAAAGCTTCCTAATAGCCTCCATCATATATGACTTTCGTGACTCTTTAACCATCACCATCATTGACCCCTTATCTATTTTAAACACTTTTCACCCATCAACCTACAAAACCGCTAAAACGTGGCCATTCGGTCAAGTCAAATCGTCAAGTTAAAGGTCAGAGTGTTGACTCAAAAAATTTCTCCAATAATTACGGGTAATTGAGGCCCTTTAACTTAGGATCTTTCTCTCTGACTTATCTCCCCCAAAAACTTTCTCTCTGACCATCACTTTCAGGCAATAACAGTCATTAACGGCCACATTCATGGCGGAGACGCCGCCCCGGCAGGGTGCCAACGCCACCGAGAAATATTTTCTCCAAGCCCTTGCTCCTAAGCAGACTCCACTCTCCACCCTATTGCCGTCTAATCCAGAACTTAAACCAATTTCACACACTGTGGATGGCAAACTCGCCTGTATCTATGCCAAAGAATCGGTGGAGATCTTCACATCTCATTACCAAAATGCTTTAATCGTCAAGTTCAACAAGGACAAACCCCAGATGGAGGAGATTAACAGAGCTTTTCAAAAACTGAGATTCACAGGCAAATTTCAATTGGGTTTCCTGGATTACAGGCACCTTCTTATCCGGCTGGAGAATAACGAAGATTACAACAGACTCTGGGTGAAGGGATATTGTCTGATCAATGGATCCAACATGAGGGTTATGAAATGGACACCGGATTTTTCTACCACACGGGAGCCATCGATAGTTCCGGTCTGGGCTACGATTCACAATCCACCACTCCAATACTATAACATATCGGCGATTGAGGATTTTGGCAACACAATAGGT
>JAULKM010099183.1:0-10975 GCA_032355605.1 Rubia tinctorum
TTGGGTCAATGAAAATAACCAAAAGTATTTTGAGTTGATTACATGTCGGGTTATATAGTTGATCTATCGGGTTGAATCGTGTTCGGGTTTAGATCGGGTTTCGGGTTAAGTCTGGTTGAGTCAGGTGCGGGTTCAGGTTAGAATCTGGTCGTGTCGGGTTCGGGTTCGGGTTGAGTCTAGTCGTGTTGGGTTCGGGTTGATAGCTCTCAGGTCGGATTCATGTTCGGGCTGAATTCGGTCGTGTCGGGTTCGTGTCGGGTCAATATTTCTCGGGTTATAATCAGGTTTCGGGCTGAAGTTCGGTCGTGTCGGCTTAGATTCGGGTTGAAATCTCTCGGGTTAAATCGATTTTCGGGTTGAATCGGTCGCTTCGGTACGTGTCGGGTTTCAGATTCGGGTCAGAGACTGACAGCTCTAGTCGTAACATGTAGTTTTCTAAATATCAATTTTTTATGCGACGTTATTGTCCTCAGTTAAACATATTTACAGTCAAACATGTTTCTTGGAGACCGTGAAAAAGATTGTGTGCAAATTCCCCTGGGACTGAGGGAGTAACACTTTTCAAAAGTTTAAGTAACATTTTATAGGCTAATGTAATATTTTAAATAAGTGTAATAAGGAAAGTGTTATTTTAGTATTAGTTTGTAGGAGTAACTCTATTTATTCTAAACTCGGGGGAGTTGATACTCAATTCGATTTCCATTATAACTGTGTATCATGATCAATTCACACATTTTTGCTGTATTAAAGGGTTCGTGGCGGCAATTAATGCGTCAAAACCATAGCAGCACTTGATAGGATTAAATAAATCAAACAAAACCAAAAGAGTACCTTATAGACGAGACCAAATCCACCTTGACCAATCATGTTCTCAACAGCAAAGTTGTTCGTAAAAGCTTGAAGTTGACTGAAGTTATACCGCAAGGACTCGATACTAGTTGAGATAATACTCACACCTGTAATCGAATCAGAAATTAATTTTGGAAAATGGTCCAGAATCATGTCAAGTCAAAGGTTTAAAGTAATCATGTTCTGTTTTTTTTTTCGTACAAGAAAAAACAGCTTCTATCCTTTGCGGATGATGTTGTAGCCAAAACAGTAATTCAAAATTCAGAACAAAGTTTGCTTTAAGTCACCTGTTGTTTCGTCTACAATATCCGGTGCCCTTCTGTTTCTGGTCCTCTTTGCTATGCGGAAGAAGACCGCCAAAAAGACAACAATGGCAACAATGATTGGGATGATGATGGCTACAACTGTTGCCGTTGGCATCCCCCCAGAACCCCCGTCACCTGAATCACCATGACATCTAAGAATCTTTAAACGCGCAACTATAGACGAGTCATGAATTACCATGTTCAATGCAATCAAAGAAGAGTACTTAAAGAAAATAAAGAAAATTTCTAAAAATAAACAATTAGTTATATAATAGTTCCTTAGTTTGGTTATCATGTAACATGTCCAATGTTTAATTCAAATGCAAAAAGTAAAGATGAAGCTTTTAGGGTAAAAGTTTGGGTCTCAGTGTAATGAACAAAAATATTTGAAAATAAAGATAATTTCCAAAAATTATACTCCCAAGGTTAATTTTATTTTTTGACATAGAAAACCGCTGAAAATCTTAAAACTCCTGATATCAGGTGAAGGCGAGCACGAGAACTACTACGTTTTCTGAACTCTAGGCTTGCCTTGAGATCCTTAAAATTCACCAGCTACCGGATTGTAATTAATCAAACACACTTTTAACTGCTAAATCTTTTTCTTTTCCTCAAACTTATGATCAAGATATACTCCTGATGCATAAGGGCCATTAAAAAGTGGAAATTAAATTTCATGAATTAAAAACTGAGTCATTTAAAACTTGAAAAACTGAGGCCACAAGAATAACTTAGTCAAGGATCATATATGTACCCACGACCATGTTTGTTATCAAAAAAAAAACTTTAATGCACTAAAAATTTACCCAAACATTCAGTTAATGTAATAATTTTAGCCAAAACTTTGTTCAATTCAGATTCGTCGAAAATCAAAACCCCTCGTATCCTTACCCACCACCAATATATCGCTTTCAAAAACTGAAGTATGTGTGAAAGAAGTATAAGCTTGTGGCCGGATTGCGATTTATATTACCTTGATTGCTTCCGGGATCTGGAACAAGGGAAGGAGGAGGAGGAGGAGGAGAAACAGTTGGCAGAGGAGCCGGAGCCGGGATTTGGTAAAACGGCAGTGACTCGTACCGAACAATACAGCTGGGGTAAATAAGCCTAACTCCATAGCTATTACTACAGCATCCGGGTAGATCCGAAATACCACCTCTCAGACAAGTGTTACAGGCCAGGTCTGAAAGATCAGGAGTGCACTGAACCATTGCATATATCTTCTGCAATGATGTTAAATTAGCTTCTTGAACCACAAATCGCTTGCCTCGAGCATCGCCATAGGCAGCCCGATTAGCTATCCCGTCAAATGTATCACCCAACACCTGGTTCAACAACGCCCCGTCGGAGTGGTTTCTACTGTTAACAAACATCCACACAATGTTGGCATTCAGCTTTGAGAATATGGGCTCATCTGAAAACCGCAACATACAGAAGTCGTAAACGATGATCGCCCGGGTTTGGTTCGGACAGATCTGGAAAGCCTCAGTAGTGGCGGTTCTCATACATGTTTGGCAGTCACTGATTGAAATGTCACCGCGGCAGAGAAACAGGCCGTACGCGGCAGCTGTGTCGGTTCCTGTGGTGTAATTGAAGAAGCCGTTAGGGTTTGTAGCGTTTGAATATAGAGTGGAGAGTATGGATTCCAGGTTCTTTCGGTATGCCCTGCCATTTGGGTTACTAACGTTGTACACTGCATCATCTGAGCAAGAAAGTCCGACAGGTTGCGAGTTTCCGACATGGAAATGAATTGAGACGCAGGTGAGAAAGGAAGCAAAGAGCACTGTTTTTATGGAGACCATACCCTCTAGCTAGTTGAAATGCATGGTATCATAAAAAATTGAATTTTGATGGCGAAGAAAAGAAGATACATTTGATCTATTATTGTAATTCAGCTTTTGGAATTAGAAATATTAATAAACGCGTTTGGCCAAACAGAGGAAATTAATTAAGATGTAATTGGAGACTTTTCTAATGAAAGTCATTAACCACTTTCATGGGCAAGACTTTAGGCAACCTTCCAAGATGGATCAAAGCTTAGAGATGGTCCAAATGACCCGTTACAGTTCTTTGAATCATTCTTTCTTTTCTTTTTTTTAAACTTCTTATAATAATTTAAAGGTAAATGAAATTAATTCTATAATATATATTTTGTATCTTGAATTTATAAAGTATATGTAAATGTATAATTTAGAAATTTTAATTTTAACTATGATTGATTTCGAGTAGTTTTAAGAAAATTTAATTGGTTCCCTATTTTTGTTGGTGTTTTAAGAAACACAAGCTATTTAATTATGATTGAGTTAGAGTAGTTGTGAACTCGAAATGTTAAAACAAGTTTGGTGGTGCGGAGTGCACACTATCTATAAACTTACAGTTTTAGGATTAATATTAAAACTATGTATGTCAGAATTATAATGACTTACCTACCTTATCCTGGAGTGGAAAGATGTACAACCTCCGTCCCAATAATAATGACGCATTTTCTTTTGACTCGCTCTTTTATGCAAACTGATGTGACAGAGATATTTTGCGAAAATTGTGGGCCCAGTCTGAAAGTTGTTAAAGTTAAAGAGACCATTGTGAGAATTTAACATAATATATTCTTTACTTTTTTGGGTAGTTTTCAAAGTATACAATTTTTGTTGGGACTGGCAAAAACAGAAATTGTGTCTTTTTTTGGGATGAATGAAGTATCTTTTATGAGTTTATTATAATTCAGATGTTGTGGTGCTTAGTATTGTCTAACTTATCTTGATTAATATGATAATAAATTTAGGACAATACATTGAATGTGGTGGTGCAACATGCCTAACTATCTCATTTTCGTTGAAAGATGTATCGTTTCAGAATTTATAATTATGATATCTGCCGTGGTTTTTGATAGACAATGAACTGTTGCATCGTCTCTGGACAATTATTTGTAATATAAACAAGCGTACGCTTGCACTATAAACAAATATGAAAATCTTAAAATTTCTCAGACTTACTCAATAACCAAAACACTTCACTCAAAAATCAATCTCTAGTTTCAGGCCTAGAACAAGAGGGTATGTTCAATTGTTTTATTCTCAAAAAGAATTCGTGTAACCCAAAACAGTAACATGATCGAATTACTCTTTAAGGAAAGCGTACATAACACGACTCACAATCAATATCCAAGTTTCATTACAATCTTCCAAAGCTGTACAATTAAATAAAGTTTTCTAAATTTTACCAGCATTCCATCTAACAGTTTCATAGGAGAAATTAGGCAGCCCAAAAAATCGGTGAAGAGAGCAATACTAGGATGACGCTATTACAAGTTAATTTATTGCCCTACGGAGGGGTCAAGAAGTGGTGATGAGGGAGAAATTGATAGAGTAGACTAATATTCGATGATGATCAAATATTTATTTTAAAAAAAGTTTGATGGCTAATATTTTAAAAAAACGTGTATGTTGTGAATGGTTGGGTGGTCCCTCAAGTTGTAAGCCTGAAAAATTGACGGAGTTTACTAATATTTAACGGTCTAAATTATCAACAAAGTGGATTCAATTTAGCTATTTAAGGATTTTATCTATCATTAACAAACTGGAACACGAAAATTATGAGTGGCCAAAAAGTGTCAATACAACTAGTTGAGTGATTCCTGAATTCATTTACCCTAGCCTATCCTTACGCTATACATTACTACTGTCTTAAAACTAATCGTATGCAGTACTAGAGATGATTTTTATTTTTATTTTTCCTCAATCAAACCAATGCAAAACATTCAGTTTAACATCAGTATCTCAAAGTTGAGAGTTCAAATTCTCACGATATAAAATTACTCTTTGAAAAGTCACTATTAGACTAACATTTAACTAGGTTGGAGGTTTACATTTCGTCATATATAATTCAACACTTTGAAATTGTTGTTTTAAGTGCTAATAATACTAAGTTGAGTCTATTACAACACTTTTACAAGTATTAAGTGTTGTTGCATTGGAGCTAACAACACTTTTTAAGCATTAGGTAACACTTTTCCAAAATTTAGGTACTCCTTCCATCCCAGCCAAATCTGCACATTTTTTGTCAACTTTCTCAAGACACGCTTGACCATAAATTTCAACTAGTATATAAGCATCAATATCTTCCTCTAAGATATCGTTAGATTCCCTCCATCATATAGTTTTTAAATATCAAAATTTAAGACATTATTAGTATACGTAACTAAAGTTATCAATGGTCAAACATGGTATGAGAAAGTTGACCAAAAAGTGTGTAGATATGGTGGGGACGGAGGGAGTAACACTTTTCAAAGGTTAAACTAACAAATTATAAGCTATTGTAACATTATAATAAGTGTTGCAAGAAAAGTGTTACGATTGGTCTTATTTGTGGCAGTGATGTAAATTTTGTATCTTGGGTATGGTTCAGTGAATGATCCCACACTTGTCGATCCCAGCAGCAATTCTTTGGAATTCGGTCGATCAGGTTCCATCTCCATCGACAGGATTTCCGATCTATCATCCCTGAGAACCGCTGGATGCTGAGGAATTGGCAGGCTTACAGAGGTACTATTGAGCATGTGCACTACTGATGCCATTGTAGGTCTTTTATTTGCGTCTTCTTCTACACATAGCAAGCTAATATGGACACACTGAGTGACTTCTGTAATAACATAAAACTCTTCAATTGTAGGATCCAGAAGAGCCAAAGGTGTGCCATCTTTCCATTGTCTCCATGCCTGCAAGTGGAAGAAAAACATGGCGAAAAATCTTAATTTACACACCGTACTTAACTAATGCATAAAAATTTAAAAAGTTGTTGTTAGTGTCCGACGTCTGTGGTTGGCAAAGTTACGACTCGGTATATAAGATCATGAGTCTCCCCTACACAGTACCAATTGATTTTATGATTGTAGCTCATGATTGTAATGGTTATTACATTCTACAAATTGGACTCGCCGGCTCATTGGAAAGACGGAGTTTGAGAATTGTACTTACATAGCTTATAAGGTCTTCAGAAACCTCTGACTGGTAGAAGGTGCTGTTCTTTTTACCTGTTATTATTTCTAACATTACAACTCCGAAACTAAATACATCCGACTTTACTGAGTACTGCCCACTCCTTGTGTATTCAGGAGCCATGTAACCACTACAAGACAGAAAAAATGTTATTAAATGATTGCGAAAGGAAAATAAGAAATTGCATGTCATTTGCACTTAGGAACGATAATCTTTAATACTATCTCGACTCAGGGCCTTACACATTCCAGAGCTGATAAATGAATGTATTTGGAATATTGGAGATATAGTGAACTTACAATGTCCCGGCAATTCTATTTGTGTTTCCTTCAGATTCATCAATTCCACAAATCTTTGCCATTCCAAAATCTGCAATTTTCGGATGCATACTTTCATCCAGCAAGATGTTACCAGCTTTAAGGTCTCGATGGACAACTTTTAGACACGAATCTTCGTGCAGGTAAAGAAGTCCTCTGGCTATCCCTCCGATGATGGTGCGCCGTCTTGACCAGTTCAGTAATCCTTGCTTCTCAGGGTCTGAACTTCAAAAGTTCCCTTGTGATTATGTATTACAGAAGAAATTGGTATGTAGAGTACTCTTTTTTCACACCAATTTAGCAGATGTAGATGAGAAAGTTAAGGAAAGTACCAAAGAGGAAGTAGTCAAGACTTCTTCTTGGAACGAATTCATAGACCAGTATCTTTTCTTTTCCTTCGAGGCAAAACCCCATAAGTTGAACCAGATTCCTATGTTGGAGTTTGGCAACCACTGCAATTTCATTCTTGAATTCTGCTGCTCCTTGCCCTGAGCTTGTGGACAGCCTCTTCACAGCTATTTCTTGTCCATTGGGTAGTATTCCCGGTCGGAGAATATGTTGGATACATGTGATAATATAATAACACATCATGTACAACCGAATGAAATTATGTAGCTAAATATTTGTATCTATCATGTCCATAATGTATGAAAATTAAGTTGCTGGAGGATTACATATGTTACATATTCATATCAGTATAATGTGTGTAAGATAATGTCTTACAAGTTACATATATTCATGCCCGCAATGTAGAAGATGAATGGTTTGGTAGTTACATGTTACGCAATTCATATCCATATAATGTATGGATGATAATGGCTTGCAACTTTGCAAGTTATATACATATATCCAGGCAGAAGATGAATGTCTTGGTTGTTACAAGAAGTGTAATTCATGAGAGAAAAATAATAGAGGGGACTCGTGCACCAACTCACTCGCATATAGAATACTAATGAAGGTATATTGGCTAAGGATGTTAAACCCAAATTGGAAATTACATAATAAGAAGCAGTATTTAATCAATATAAAAAAGGGAATCATGCTAATTTAAATTTAAGATGAGCAGTTCAAACATAAACGGGACTTTTGTAATGAAATAGGAGTATAATTTTTAGGTAATAAGAGCAATGAGGATTCTTTAACTAATTGCATTGTATGTGGACCTGAATTGGAAATTACATATCAAGAAGCGTTGTCTAATTAATATACGAGAAAAAAAATATTATGCTTATTTAAATTTGAGATAAACTTTGCAGTCCCAACACATCAAAATTAAGATATAATAATGAGATTTTTCTAATGAAATATATAGAGTATTTATATAATTGAATTGCTCACCTTATAAACACTACCAAATCCACCTTGCCCAACTTTGTTGTCCACGGAAAAATTATTGGTGGCCGTTTCAATTTCACTCAAGCTATACTGAAGAGATTCAGGGTCGATGGTTATGTCATCCACATCTACATATAAGAGCATAAAAGGCACTGAATTTACAATATCAAAGTGTAAACATGGCACTATATCTCTAGCTGTTACAACAGAATAAACTCACCAGATTCATCGATCCTTTTGGAAGAATAATGTCTCTTCATTGATCTCCTCTTCCAAAAAACAAACCCTAAAATGAAAAGAAAAATGGAAGAAACTGTCGAGAGAACAATGGCAACAACCACTCCTGTGGAGATTCCAGAACCAGGAGGAGGAGGAGGGGGAGGAGGAGGAGGAGGAGGAGGTGGTGGAGGAGGAGGAGGAGATCCTACATGTAAAATTGGGTCCAAATATCAGAAAAAATGAACAAGGGCATATATACTTATTATGGAATTTTGCGATAGAATAAAAACAGAGTTGCAAAGACTTTGAATAATAAAAATATTTAGATGCTCGAGGAACATTTCTTATTAGGGAATGCAATATGTTTAGAGTTGTCTGTAAAGTCTGAAGAGTTTGACATGTGTTTAAGATTGGCATTTGTGAACAACTTATAAAGAAGACTTCCATTTTGGAACATCAAAACAAAGCTAAAGCCGAAGCCGAATGAAAGGCCAAACGCGCAGAATCTGTTATTCATGTTAAGAAGTTGAAGATGAATTGATTTCTTAATTCAGCATGTGATTGGATGAATCATATCTCTATTTAAATCCCTACGTCTATGGTATTGGTTTGATTAGACAATTCCTAATTTTATGGGATTAGATTAGATATGCTAAGTCATCAGAGATTGAGTTGAAGATGATATAATTGAACATGACTGCACTCTTGATGATATCTTCGAAATCAACTCAAATTATGGAAGTTTATTTTTGGTTTTAAATAAGGGAAGATACGGCTTCTCTTTTCATTGATTTTATTGTATGAAAAACCAAAGCTAGGGTTTACAGTTTGAGAGAGCAATTTTGAGCGAGTTCTTATATCCCAATACACGATGATAAATTTTGAAATAGTTCAGAATCATATGCCTTAATTCCCTAGGAGAAGGAGATCAAACATCGATGAGTTTTGAGGTCAATGGGAGTCTAATCAAAGATGATCGGAAACAAAGGGAGCTTGCCAAATCCACAATTATAATTAGTAAAGATAAGTACTATTGTTGAGACACTTTGTACAGTTTTGTTTCCTGATTAACAGATTTATTCTGAACTGGGATGACCTTACAAATATAGGTAAATTCACCAAACTGCGTAACAAAGTGTTGTGTCAACTTTTAGGTTTTAAGGTACTTGGTTAAACTGGAATTAAATATTTGTTTTGATTAGATCATTTGTAATACCAAATTTTCATTCAGTATGAAAGCTAAGTCACTTATTTTCACCTTGGTTTCGTCAAGGAAAGTAAGATCCAGCTTTACCAATGTTGACCAAAGAAGGAGCCTCAATATCTCTACTACTATTGTTGGAAAGAAAAAACTACACCTACTGGAAGACACGTATACGAGTAGTGTTCAAAAACTCTCTGGATGAATGGACACCTCCAGTTGTAGAAGCTAGTGAAGCAGAACATCCAAGGAGCCAGCACTGAATTCTAAAGAGCTATGGAAAACTGGAGAACAAAATGCAAGACTGGAAAACTCCAGAGCATTGAATGCTATATTTACAGAAGTAGATGAGGATTAGTTTAAACTTATATCTACGTGCTACCAGGCTAAGAGTGAATGGGATATTCCACAGAAAATGCATGAAATAACAAGTCGTGTATGTGAATCAAAATTACAAATGTTGGCCACAAAGTTTGAAGAACCGAGGATGGAAGAAGATGAAACTATAGCTTTGTTCAATGGAAAAATCAATGATATCACAAATCTAGTTCATCAAGTGGGAAAGATATACAAGAAATCCAAAGTGGTGAAAAAGACTATGAGATCATTACCTCCGAGGTTTGCTATTAAAGTTACAGCAATAGAGGAAGCAAGAGATATGTCTACCATAACATTGGATGAGCTGATGAGATTGCTACGGACATTTGAAATGGCATTGGAACGTCCATAAAAAATAATATTAAAAAAGAGCTGGTGTTCAAAGCTTCTTCAGTGAAAATTAATCAAGATGAGGAAAGAGATGATGGAAATGAAGAACTTGCTCTTATCACGAAAAATTTCTCAAGGATGCTAAAGAAGGTGGTAAAAAGAAGTCCCAAGAAAGATATAATGGAAACAAATCTTGTTTTCAAGATCTTGGGAACAACCGAGATTCACGGATGGAATGACCAACACAGCAATTCTAAAAAAATCAAGCTGGAGATTCAGACAGCACAAAAAAATAAGCTTGAGGTTATGTGATAAAACCGACCTCATAACATGACAACACAAAACTGTCATCTTTAGGCCTAAACACTAGTGGAGGAAGGCCTATTGAAGGCAGTTTTATTTGACCAGAGAAGACGCTTAAAAGCCTTTGTTCGAATCGATCAAAGGCGGTTCCAAAAATTGTCTTCTACTGGCTCCGAAATGGGTTCCGAATTCGAAACCTATTTCTGATGTCCTAAAATTGGTTTCCGCCAGGCAACCAAAGAAAATAGATCTATAAAAACCAGAAATATTGACCAAAAACATTAATAACCTAGATATGTAAACAATAAAACAGAGAAACAATGAACAAGAAATTAAACGGAGGAGAGCTCCGACGCGGTGGCGGAGAGGGCGCTTCAGCAGAAGGGTCTTCACGACAGGTCTTAGCGGTGGCATAGGGAAAAGCTTCTCGCAGGAGGGCGGTGGATAAATTCAACATCCATATTTGGACGGAGAGGGATTCGCGACGACGGAGGGGTTTTCACAGTGGGGTCATCGCGGTGACAGGGCAAAGCTTCACGCCGGAGGGGGCTTAGCGATCGATGATGTCTAGGTGGAGGGGCTCCGGCGGAGGGGACGACGCGGCGGAGAGGATGACACGGCGAAGTCAACCTGGGGGAGGGAGAGAGGTTGGTGAGTGTTGGCGAAGGGAGGGAGATGGCGGGCTGAATAGGAGAATCGGATGTGAGAGAGGCAAGGGAGAGAGTGTTATTCTGGAAGATGAGGAGA
>JAULKM010099184.1:0-10975 GCA_032355605.1 Rubia tinctorum
TGTGGTACCTGAACAAGATTAAGGGAAGTTGACTCTCCTCCATAATAATCATTCCTATCCATATGCAGAACCTATTTTATGAATACATGTATCAGTATCCATATTCCAAACAGCTTCAGAACCAAGATGAAAGACGAGATGGGGAAAGAAAACAATGAGTTTATGGCAAAGGGAACAATTTTATAATGATATAATAAAGAGTGTCAGAAGTACCCATAAGCATAAAACAGTTCATTCCTAAGTGTCTGTACACTGGATAAAACACAGCATAAGACAGGGACACCCAGGTATCAATGAAATACATGCAGACTGAACTACAATCAGAACAGTTCTAGTTGTTCAATAGACAACGTGTGCTCCTTGAGTTAGAACAAAATAAACACATGCACTTCAATGATTCCCAGGAGAACACTCAAAACTTCAACTGTGCAGAACTCTAAGATTACACAGACAGAATACTCATCAACTCGTTCTCATAGCTTGGTGCTTAGGAGCGTAAAAACATAAGAATATTTCTTACAGATCTAACACCAAAAAGAAAAACGTCAATCTAAATAGGATCTTCATTTAATTACAAGTGTGTAATGTGTATGCAGGGAACTTCTGTGTATACCAAGAGAGAGAGACTCTTATCATGGAAAGAGAGCAAAAGAAATAAAGAAGCTTTCTTTATAATGATAAAGAGGCTTCCTATGAGCATCTCTTCTAAAGCTAGCCTTACAACATATGTTAAGAGATGTTTCCACGTGACAGGTAAATCTTACCGTAAGTTTAATGTAAAACACCTCCAAAATAAGTGTTACTTTTCAGATTTCAAAGCAAAAATATTGGAAATTTCAATTCTTTACCCCTTTCTGTTACTCCATAGTATACTAATAGTAATTGCAATTTCTAATTTCCAATTACGGGTGAAATGCACAATCTAACCACTTATAATAGAATTGTGAAGTATTTCCTGCCGTTTACCAATGCTGTTCATAAACCAATAAACGAAGTAAAAAATAATTAATCTTTCACTTATAACTCGAATACTGAGCACTCTGCAAGAATATACAGACAGTTGCTTCTAATCTTTCCACCCAGGGGCTGCAACTATACAAATCTCCGGAAATTGACGTGCTATATGTGATTCAAACATTAATAACCCCATTTTCCTCCAAACCGTAGATTCAGCTAAATGGGCAGATCTCGCAGACTAAACCTTCCACATCCAACGCGCCAATATTCCTTTAAGAGTTTTCGCAAATATATAAAGAACATGCACCTCATCATTGTATTGAATAAAACAAAATTTTAAACTCTTACTGAAACTACGGATTTATCACTTATCCTGATGTATCCATAAGACCATATATTCCACAAAAACAATCAATCACGAAACAACCATCATATCAAGAACTAAAACAAAAACTCAGTCAAATCGAGCTTAAAAGTGATAGACCAGCTCTATGATTCAAGGAATAATACATCGCAGCTAAATCGAAAAGGGTATCAGAAAAACTAAACCTTCAGGCCATCGACGGAGAGGAGACCGCTGAGGATGCATTCCTTGAGGCCGGTCCCGAGCACAACGACATCGTACTCTTCATCCATGGTTTCCGAGGGATCGGATCAGAGGGGTTATTTTGTCACGGAGATTGATTTGGGGATTTCTAGATTTAGGGTTGTTGATGAAGAAGAAGAAGGTGAAGGTGACGGTGATGGGGATTTCTGATTTAGAAATCTATTTTATTTTATAGTATGTGTTGTATTCAATGGAATGGAAATAAATGAGAGGGACCGAGGAAGCATTTACACATAGTTCTGCGGAATGAAAAGCTATTGAAAGTTTTTAAAAATGGGATTAGAATATTCTAATTCTTTGTTGATTAGGGGAAGCAAATGAAAGTAAATAATGCTTCTTCTTTTTTTCCTTTTCTTCATCTTAGAGCAACATAAAATAATGACAGTTACATCTCATTTTGTATCAAATAATGGTAATTTGAACTTGAATAAATTGTTTATAAGAAAGGTGGTTTATAATTTTACCTAATTTACATAGGTGACTATTAACATTTTAATAATGGGAATGCAAATATAACCATAAATAATTAATGTAAGTGCAATTGTATTCACTCTAACTAATTTTGGTCGGAATTTTACAAAATGACTATTATACCTCTCTGGAAAAAAATTTAAAATAAAGGAAATTATTTTCTTCTCCCCCACTCCCCTTCTTCTCTTCTTTCTTTCTTCCCATTTCTTTCTCTGGGAACCGAGTTAATTTCCACCTGGGATTGAATTTGATTGATTCTGTCCCCCATTTAGGTTCGGTGGGATCGAATTCGGCCACCACCTGGAGCTCAATCGAGGATTGAATCAGACGTCCACCCATCTCTGTTCACACTAGCGGCGCCCACCACCTGCAAACCTCTTTACCCCCTACGCTCATCCCCGTTCCACATCATCGTTGCCGCCGTTGACAAAGACGGGCATATTGGCATGGGGATTGTAGTTAACGTAGAAGACGGAATTGGTGTGGTTGGCGACGTCTTTACTAGGGTTCTGGTGGTGACGTCCCAGAGGCGCACGGTATTGTTGTCGGTGGCGATAATAGTATTTACTTTGCCTTCAATTTCTTTCTTTGGTCATCGATATCTGCGCCTCTGTATTTTATTTCTTTTGCCATTGATTTGGAGCTAATGAGTTCAAGAATCTTTACTTTGATTTTCTCTTATGGGATTCTTGATTTTCACCACCGCGACCAAACGCCAACTCCGACGAGCCCTGTTCGCACGCGGCACCGCTATAGTGGTTGTAGCAGCTCCGCCGTTGTGGTGGTTGCAAGAGAGGCGAAATTGTCATTGTGGTTTTAGGTCAAAGCGCATTTTTATCATTTTATATATAGTCAATGTCGGTCAACATTGAAAATAATGTTTTAGGGTTATATTAACACTTACCTCAACTAGTTGGAGTAATTTTTATTTTAAAAATTATCTAAGAGTTATATTGGTATTTACTCAACTTGACAGGGTTTTACTGGTTGGAGTATATCTCATTGTTTTTTTGTCCCTACCTTAGCATCTTTGGCGACATTTGGTTCAAACAGGGAAATGGGAAAAGAATCAATAAAGGGGAAGGATAACCCTGATTTTTTGAATTTGTTTGGTTCAAGTATGAAAAGGGAATCAATTCTCTCTCATTCCCTTTATTACTGTTTGGTTCACACTGGGGAAATAAATATTATTTTCTAACATTATTTATTTAAAAAATATGTCTCCTAACAGGTGGCATGTCCATAAGGTTATGTACATGCCACTTTTTTTTAATTTATACACTGCATTTGTTAAATTATATACTCCCTCCGGTTTTTAAATATTGGCACCCTTTCCCCTTTGTAAAGGTTTTTTTAATTGGCACTCTTACACAATTTCTATTTTAGGGGGAGACCAGAATCCGAAATTCCAAATGTACCCTTGTCATTTTTCATTATTTACCTCAGCCTTTAGTACCACTTGTCCACTTGACCAACTCACTAATTATTTGGGCCACTACTAATCCACCTAACTATTTTCGA
Organism: Rubia tinctorum; assembly: GCA_032355605.1. Lineage (NCBI taxonomy): Eukaryota > Viridiplantae > Streptophyta > Magnoliopsida > Gentianales > Rubiaceae > Rubia > Rubia tinctorum. Next base: position 3,557 of record JAULKM010099184.1, read on the forward strand.
GTATAAAAGGGAAACCAGTAAAATTTCCCTCATTATTTTTGAAATGGGTTTGTGTCAGCTCAATTGAAGAGGTGAAGACCCAAAATCCTTACCCACCCTACCTACCCATAATAAAGCCATTGAATGCTCCCCTCTTCAAACCCTAAAAACACTTGAAAAAGGAGAGCTCCCCTTCGTCTTTGCTGAACACAGTGGACGAAAACACTTTCCTTCATTTTTGGAAGCCATTGTCTCTCTTCTCTGAAATCGCTAACCTGTTTCTCAGCCATGGATGTCGGCACCGTCGGAACCTTTGTAGCGTTCACCCCTGACGACCCTGCCACTCCAGACACCCCAAATAAACCCCTCATCGATGCCGATGATGACAGTTTCGTTGACAAAACTGAATATCCAGCGTATGAGGTCAGCGATCCGAGTTCCCACGCGGTGGATGTCCCAAAATCCGACCGGATACTCAACGCAAACCCGTTGACCGCCCCTTGCAACATCCGACGATGCGAGTCGTCCACGGAGGTGGACTTGTGGTGGTCGGATGATCGTACCCCCTCCCCGGCGGCCTGAATTCGTTCCATTCCAAGTGGTGGGCCGGTGTGGGGGAGACCAAACCCACTTGCACTGGCGCTGGAGTACAGTTCGACGGAGAAGATGTTGTTAATGTAGATCATGACCAGTCTACGGTGGACTACAATCCGGTGGGGGCTACTGTACTCTGGGATTCCGGCGGTGTCGATGTCTCACAGGTAAACCTGAAATACTTAACGGGGCTTTCAGATCGTTGTGACCCGATTCCTCCCAGTGAGTCGAGGGTTTCATCCTGGCGAAGATTTTTCCCAAAGCGTTGATTTTGTGTGGCCTGCTTGTTGCTTTTTCCGATTAATAATGTTTCATTACTTTGGAGACATTACTAAAAAAGTTAGGCAGGAATAATTTTGTGTTCTGAAACTGTTAACTCAAACTGTGGGAGGCAAAAATTTCTAACACTAGCATTTTGCTATACGCGTAGCTAATGTACCTGAAACTTATTAATGTAATCGTTGTTAGGCTGTTATATTTACAGAATTTTTCTAATGTGCCCTTTTTGAATGCATATTTTTCTCTGTCGGCCGATTGATACTGCTTGGAGAGTATTCGTTTCGCAGGAAAGCAACAGGAGGGTAAAACTTTGTTCTTACTGATCTATTGAAATCCATAAAATTGGTACCCTTTTGTAAGTATTCGACGTTATTAATGTTGTTGACTTTGTTTGCAGCAAAAATGTTCGGTTTTTTAAGACGAAAAATGAAGCAGGGAAGGTACACTTGTCTTTATTGCTTTTGTGGAATTTCCCTTTTCTGTTTGTCCACGTATTGCCTTTGTTTATGATGTCATTGGTTGAGTACAATGATTGTATTAATTGGTTCAAAAGTTGGTGTGATGGAGGTGTGGTTTTCATGTTGTCTTAAAATGATTTGAATGGTGGTGGTAGCAGATAGTGGTAATAGTTAGTAAATTTGAAGGTTTTACTGTGTAGGTTAAGAGTCCGAAAGCAGGGATTTTAAGTTCCAAAGATCTTATCACCTCAATATTAAGAATGTGGTGGTTTAGGGGTAAGGACTTTCAGTGTAGAAGTTGAAAATGGCTCCAGAATTATTTTGTGCTCGGCCAAAACTGTTTCGGTGCTTTAAAATTTGTTACAAGTAAAGCTTACAAACTTGTTCACTCAGTTTGTTTTCTCCTAACATTTTTTGGCTTAAACCTTTGCCACACTAATTCCTCTCCTTCTTCACATTTTTAGGGGGCTGCTTTTAATAGTTCGATCGAGCAACATGTTGTGGAAACTTGCGGAATCTACTAGATACAGCCCGGTCATGTCTTTTTACACTCTAAAATTACCATTGGTCACGCTCGTTGTTGCTTGTGTTTGTTGTCTACTGTTGCTTGTATGTATGACCGTTTTGTTGACCCATCAAGAGCCACTTGTTGCTTAAATCTGTGATGAAATCTGAACAAAGTTACAGTCTTTACTTCGTCATAAAGTTCATGTTTTGTACATTGTGCCTTGACCTGCTATTTTGAGTGGCATGATACCTGCGCGCAGTTACAATTCGCAATAACTTTTACGTGATGCAAGTGTGGCTGACTACCTTAACGTGGTATATGGCTAGTTAGGTTTGATTATTAGCCGTTGTATTTCATGATCATTGGACTATATGTGCTGCAATTTTTACGGTGTTCTGCACTACAAAATTTAAGGTCACCGAAGATAGGTCATGTCATTAAAATCAGGGTGCATGTGAACAAGATTTTAAATCATAAACATGTATGGTTACAACTCCTAATATTGCAGCCATCCACTAATGTAATGCTTACCAAAAGACATGTAGTGCAGAAATTCAAACATCATGCATTAAGTGGCAGTGACTAGGGATGTTGAACTTGTGTTTCATTTAGTTGCTCTATCAACCGGTGAAGCCCTCTTGTTGCGTTGTGTGTTGTAGGAAAAGTACACATGCTCTCACCAAATTAGTATCCACCTCTAGATCAATGGGAAGCAAACCATGTCTCGTCATTGAGTCCTTTTTCATATGTGGCAGCTTGTACCTATTAGTACCCCCACATTTCATCACCTCTACCATGCATCCCTGAAGGGTTAGGAAAACTTTGTCGAGAGTCCTAGCATTGAGCACGTAGAAAGCATCCTCCGTAGCGGCTATCAACCCGTCGATGTTAAAAGATGCTCTTTTGTGTTGTAGAGACTGAATGGACCTAAATATCCCAAGTCTAAAACATTTAGATCAGGGGAGGTGGGGGCTGAAATCCGAGTCGAATATTGAATCCATCAGCCTGGGCTACTTTCATGAACACAAGATCATCATCACATATATGCTGCCGTGCATTATCTTGCCAAATTAATATGTTGGTGTTGGCTAGCAGTGGCCATTTTTTCTTAATTGCTGGAACGAGTTTCTCTATCATGTACCTCTTTGTTACCTCTTGGTTGACTGATTTCTCCGGGGAGGTGACTAAGGCCTTGGCTGCCCTGTTCTTGCTCTTCTTCTTTTCTGCTTCCTTGTTGACAATTGGCCAAATACCTATTTTCCCATCAAATAACACCTCTCCATGCTCACCGAACAGTGGCCTACACACCGCACATAAAAACATAACTTTCGTGATATACCTTTTGTTCTGAACTGATCTATGTGGCTCTGGTTCTTTTGGGAGTAGATAATATTTTTCAGCAACGCGAGTAAAAAAAACCATTTTTCATCAATGTGTACAATGTATGCATGTCTGTGAACACTGTTTTGTTAGTCACCACGCTGTGCTTCAAATGACTGACACAAAATTGAAGCCTTTTCACTTGATTCTTTTATGAGATTTGCGGCTTAATAGCATTTGAGTGGCTCCTTAACTATTTACCATGAATCCATTTATGAAAAGTAGTTTTACTCACATGTAATATGGCTGCAATTGATCGCTGAGTTGTTCTTTCTTGTAGTGGTATGGCAAGATAACTTTCTTGGTTGAGTTGGATTGAATTTGGACCCTTCTTCCCCTTCATCTTAGGCTTTAGATCCACTAGTAACCCCGCTGAAATTTGCTTTATTTACAGCGTTGCAAGATGACTCACGGTGCGAAGGGAGATATTCCACTTTGCAACTGCTTCAAAGCGCTTTGACCGAGCAAGTTTTCCTGAAACATCATGTTGGGCCAAGAATAGACTTAGATGGCTACGTTCGAGGTCTGTCAACCGGTGATAGTTGGCCCGAGCTGCTGCTGCCTTTTCTGCATTTGTTTTACTTTTCATGTTCATATGCAATGGAAAGGGTAGTGTATGAATTTATTTCAGATTTTGTGGTGGTTGAATGTTCTTTGTTTTTTGGGAAGACATTGCTGATTTTGTAGAAAATGGAGTGTTGTTCCATTTTCCAATTTCCAGCATGAACAGGTTAGCTAGCAGTAGGCACTGTTGGTTGTTTTGTGACCACAAGCATTTTAAGTGAAAAACTATTGACAAATAGTTTAGGGACGAAACCACATGTTTTTTGAGGGAAACATTAACACCATTTTGGGGGTTGTCCAATTTATTTTCAGAATTAGGAGTAAGTCAATCAATCAATTCCCATATCAATTCAGCCCACAAAAGTCCCATAATCATTACCCTTTGTCAGTGCCATAAAAAATGTGCCCTGGTCAGTGCCAATATTTGGCGACCAGAGGGAGTACTAAATTTTGAAGAAAAAATTATAGTATATATTTTTATTTTTTCACATTTAAATGCATGTTATTATTTGTTTTAACTTTTAAAATATAATATTTTAATTTTATACAAAATTATGGACTGTCCATAAACTTATGAAAAAACGTCTTTCCTGAGACTTTCCCTTTATAAAATTATACATATAAGTGTATATATAAGTATATATAAGTATACATTATTTTAAATGATCATATCTGCTAAAAATATATAATTATTTCATGAACTATTGTCATATCTAGTTCATATAAAAAAAATATTTAATAAAAATTTGTAGCTAATCATCTTTAACTTATTAATATGGCGTATGTGATAAAAAAATCTATTTATAAGTAAATATTTTATTTACATGCTGTCATCTTTACATATTTTTTAGTTCATATCCTTTTTAAAGTATATGTAAATAATATATAATAAATTGATTTAAAAATTTGTAGTTCATCATATGTAGTTCATTTAATATAAAAATGTGCTAATAATGATGTTTAAAAAATCACTAAAAAATCACAAACGTAAATCTTTTAAAAATGAACGTTCCAGAAGATATGAAAATTAAAGTCAATATATTTTCGATAAACATAAAATCGATGAAAATCCAAAATATTACATAATGTATGATATCCACAAACACGAATATTTGTTAATAAAATAGTAAAAAATTTAAAATCAAACATTTATTATATTAACTTTTTTTCTTAAATTTATTTAAGTTAAGTATAAAATTACTGTTTAATTTATTACTATTTATATTAGAGTCAGTCTCCTTAATAACGGTATTTTCATAAGTCATGGAAAGACCAATGTTTAAACAGCAAATTAGAAAAAATGAAGATAAAATTTTTGGGTTGTATTAATCGGGTCATAAACTTTATAATTACTATAAGTTGCATAATAAACTATTAATATTGCAACTAGAACATTTTCCTTTTTATTATTCTAATTAAACTCGGTCTTTCCATAAGCCTATGAAAAGAATATCTTTCTCGACGCTTTGCCTTTAAATTATAGAATTATAAAATAACGATATTTATATTAAAATAAGTATATGTTATATAATAATATAACTATTATTTACGGTATAAAGTTAAAAAAATAAGTATTTTTATTGCTTAAAATAGAGTTCATATGAAAATTTTAGTTTTATTTAAATTCGACCCATATACAATTCGAAAAATACAATTATAATATTTAATATTTTTATTGAAATAATAATCATTCATATTAATATTTATTTTACAATAAATATAAAGTATAATCTTGTCTTGGAACTGAGAAAATAGAGCTCTCGGGTCGCTTGACAATGGACGACAGTGGTAAAGATGAAGGTTTTATGAAGAACGAAGGATACAAAGGGGGTGGAGAATAAGTGTGTTTTCGTGAAGGCTTGAAGAATGAAGTTGGGGAATCCAAGTCCCAAGGTAAAACTAGAGAATCACAAAACATCCAAATGGGAGAACGAAAAAAATTAAAAATAGGGAAAGGGAATGATAAAAAATCCAAACCAAACACTAAGTATGGGAATCAAGATTTCAGATTCCCTTTCCCTGTTCTGATTCACCCCAACCAAACGTCCCCTTATACCATCTTTTGGTCCCCAAGACCAAAACCACAACCTTTCAGTACTCCACAAAAATTTTTTATCCCCAAAACAAGATTTTTGGTGATTTTCAGATAGACTAAATTGAATTTTTGGTCCCTAACATAGCATCTTATATCATCTTTTGGTCCCCGAAAATCACCTGAAATTTGGTTTTGGTGACCGAAAATTTGATTTTGAATTGGTGGGGTACTGAAAATATGTGGTTTTGGTTTTGGGAGCCAAATATTTCACTTTGAATTTGTGGGGTACTGAAAGAACGTAGTTTTGGTCTCGAAGGACCGAAAGATGGTATCATATGCTATGTTAGGGACAAAAAAACAATTTAGTATTTGAACTTTTCATACTAGTAACATGTTTATGGTGGGTTTGGTGGTGTGCTTGTAAGCAGCATTGATTTATTTTTAAAGTTAGGGGAGATCAACTTTTGTTTTTACTTCAAATATGTCTTTTGATTTTAAAATAATCATTTTTAGCGGTTTACTGAACATTTAAAGTTGTTTAACTTACAAGGGTATGTTTGGCAGGGTTTATAAGTTTCTTTTTTCGAAAAAAGACGTATAAGCTACTTTGCTTATAACCGATACAGTTTTTGGTGTTTGATAAACTCCTAAAATTATTTTAAAAGTATAAACTAATTTAGAGGAACGGAAGTTAGTCTCCCCTGCTTTTAAAATAACTCGATTTTACTTGTAAACACAACTCCACCAAACACACTTTAAGTTAGGAACTTATAAACTCTGTCACACACTCGATATGACGTTGACTTTTGTCTTAAGTTCTTGGAGCGTTTTATCTCATTTTGGATCAACTATAAGTGGTTTGGATCAATGCCTACGTAATATGAAGTCGATTAAAGCCTTTGTGACATTTGAATGTGTGTTCCTTCTTGCTTCTTATGGTATGTTTCTTCTTTATTTCCTTTATACATTTTAATCCATCATCTAAAAAGTCTTCAAATTTGGTGAGATGAATGTCTCATGTGTCATCGGCGTCGATGCAGTGTTGGAACCGATTTAAAGAGTTGGAGAGTCTGGACGAGGCAAGGCGAATAATGGTGTAAGGATTAATCCATCTCATTTTGTGGCAATTCTGGTAGTTTGGTCTTTTCATATCAATTAGTGCAGGGCGGTTTCGGACAATTTGGAGGCTCTGTGCAAAATTAATAATGAGACCCCTAGATACATTAATATAAAATTATTAAAATTTGGGTTAATCAGTTTTCGATTTATTCAATTCGGTTTATTCAATTTTTCCCTAAAATATCCAAACCGAAACCAACCCGAATAGTACAAATAACCCAAATTATCAAAATCAAATTTAAAATTCAATTTCGATTTCGATTTGAAATTGAATTCAAACCGAGTAACTGAATAATTTGAACATTTGAACATTGTTTGTTGTTGCCCAAACTAAAAACTCATAAGTAGGTAAATTTTTAAACTTAAAAATGGTCCTTTGAAGGCCCATTTTTTCGATGTCATATTCTTAAATGGCTTCAATTTGAGCTTGCTGACCATTGAATGAAAGGGTGGAGTGATACTCTATTTATAAGTAATTTCTACCTAATAGTTTCTAAAACTAT
>JAULKM010099185.1:0-10975 GCA_032355605.1 Rubia tinctorum
CGAGAAAGCGATCCATTGGAGAGCGGAACCAAAGCCAAACGAGGCTTCGGCGACCAGAACAAGGGAAGAAGAAGAATCAAGACGAAGATTATGGTAATTGTATTAATTATTTATTCTGTGGGTCTCGTGCCGGTGCTGGTTATTATTATATTGATAATTGATGTAGAATTCAATGACCGCCGGAGGAGGAGGGGGTTGGTTGGTGCGCTGCGGTTTGATCTTGTCACCAACTGTCCATCCCCACTTGATGTCGGCCCGAGAGGATTAAACACACTTTTCAACACCATTTTTACTATTGGGGCAAACGATTTTAATGGTGGATAAGCTATTGTTATCGTTTATATTTGGCTTTTAATTTTATTTTTAAACACTCTCATCCCTCACAAGTGTTAACCGCATACGCTAATAACTAGCTTGCAATCAGCAATTTGGTAGGTTGTTTCACTATTGTCTTCTTCAACCTCTTTAGAGAGGGACACTAGGGATTTTCCAAGAGCATTATAGGAGATAGGATTTCTTTCAAAGGAACTTTCGTCTTCTGAAAGATTATCCAACGCGAAATTTGGTTTTTCACCCGATCGCATGTCAGATAGAGTTTGAAAAAATTATTTATATTAAGACATGATTGAAAGAGCAGGTGGGGAAAAATGAATAAATACTTGTGATTTTTTTAAAAGAAAAAGCTTGGAAGTTTGAGAGGAACTTGCAGAGAGTTGAGAGCGGTCGAAAAGTTCATGTATCTTGAAAACCTATGATATGAGAAGTTAAAAGGAAGACGATAGAGATGATAACGGCATAATTTGAGTGATTATTGATGTTAAGAGTGGTGATTGCTGCCTCGAAAATTGGCAAAAAATGTGCGCAATCAAGGAATATTATCTCTCTCTTCACTAACGACATGTGTAATGGTGACACGTGAAGCATTAACGTGTGTGGAGCTTCAAAATGCTATTAACGTGCCAACTTTGTTAGAACGGAAATCAAATGTCACTGGTTTTGCCCGACCTTCGAATTTCCTGGAGGCTAGTGATAATGTTTGGGTCGAACCCTAATAATTGGTTCATTTGTCATACGTGGACCAAAACCTATTGGCAGAAGGTTATATAGATCCATAACTATTTGTGGAAGCATGACGGAATGCTAAGTATAATATGGCAAGATAAATATACCTATAAGGAATACATATCTTAAGCCTAATAGTTTTCAGAGATTTTATTGGTTCACTTGCCTATAAATACAATGGTATGGTATTATTCAAGTTATTCTATTTTCATTATTCATACACAAATGCATTTGTTCTAACTTATATAGGTATTAGAGAGTCTTCCCTTGGCACACTAGCATTTTGTCCTGCAAATTACTTAGTGTCATTTTAAGTAATGTTTCCTAAAGATATTATGATACAAATTCTAAATAGATGCTTTGTCAAGAGTTTGGTAAGATTTCAATGCATCAGACGAGATTCGATGTTCTCACACGCTCCCACTCACCTCTAGTAAATTTTAATATATGTTGAACTGTTATTTTAAAATCAATTAGTACTAAGTTGAGTGATTAATTAAATGTTTTTCTAACCCTACCTTTAGAATGAAAGTGTCAATATAACTATGTAAAATAAAAAAGTGTCAAACTAACTCTAACTTTATGAAGTATGTGTCAATCTAACCTTCTGGTCACATTTCAGCATTGACTAACTTATTTAGCCATTGACCAGACTAGAAAAAATGAATTTACCCTCGGACATTTCTTCTTTTATTTTTTTTTCAATTTAACACTTCTATTGCCGCCAATCACAACCACCTTCGCCACCAACCACCACCACCCCAAACCCTAACCCCACCGCTACTAAACCCTCACCGAGCCACCACCCCGCCCCATATCGCCACTAGTCACCCGCCACAGCCCGCTAGACACCACACCTATCACCCGCTCCCGCTCGCCACCACACTAGCCACCAACAGCTCTATTGGGTGAATCGAAATCGAAGCTGGGAATCGAAATTCCAGAATCGAAGAGGAAAGGAGCTTAAGTTCTTCGCTCCTTCACTCTGTCGGCGTCGACGAGAACCGGCACTAGCAAGACGGCTTTCTCGACCACCTCGTCGACATCTACTGCATCGTCAACTTCTGGGACTCGCTGGAATCCATCTGCCTCTCCGGCCTCCTCCAATCCGCCAACTCCAACTCCTACATCAACCTCACCATCTTCGACCCTCCAACGGTCGCCGCCATGTCGGCGAGGTGGCAGAAAAGCGAATCCACTTCTTCTGCATCATTCCCCGTCGGACGCTGATCCAGGACGACCTCCTTTTCCACTACTCTGGCGCGGAGCTCGCGGAGCACCTCTATCTCTCCGAAGTCTCCCTATCAAACGCTAAGGAGAGAGGCTTGTTCGACCGGGCCGAGATCTGGAGGGAGAAGAGACGGTTTATGCGCAACGATGCAGGTTGTCGGCGGAAGGGGTGGCCTAGTGGGTGGTGGCCAGCGGGAGCAGAGAGGAGGATTTGAGGGGTTGAAGAAAGGGAGCGGAAGGGTTGAATTCCTTTCCTTTTCTCCCCTTTTTTCTTCTTATTTTCTTTTTTTAATTCAGCCTGAAAATTTTAATTCAGAAGAATAAGGGGCAAAATGGTCATTTCAATTATTTCCGGTCAAAACTTTTGTTGACAATCGAAGTCAACGTATCCAAAAGTTATATTGATATATAATTTATAAAGTTAGGATTATTTTGATTTTTTTTATTTTACACAGTTATATTGACACTTTCTTTCTAAAGTGAGCATTATTTTGGCACTGTACTCTAAATATTTTCTTTGATCTCTTTTCTTCACGTTCACCTTGAAATATTAAATAAATATTTTAAACTCTATGTTTTTGGAGATATCATGCTACTATGCACCTCCAATACCACAAACTCGTCAACAACAACAGAAGCAAGGTGGAGGGAGTAGTCCTCAGATGGAAACTGTATGCACCTCAACACTGGTATTTCCTGTATATGGTTTAAATCATAATGAACAGCATTTTAAAACAGTAATAAATGAAATAAAAATATAGGCAATATTTTGGGAAAGACCTTTTTTATAGGCTTATGGAAAGACCTCTTTCCATGGAATAATAAAAATGTAAAAGACTTTAGTTACATTTAAAAATTTATGAGAAAGGTGTTTTTATAACCCTGCCTACTTGACATAAGTGTCAATATAACCTTTTGATAGCTGAAAGTGCAGATATAACCCTACCTAGTTGATGTAAATGTCAATATAACCCAATAAGTGGTCCGGCGGTGGTTCGGAGGTGGTCCGATGGCGGTCTGGCGGAAATGAGGTATGAGGGTTATATTGACACTTACATCAACTAGGTAGGGTTATATCTGCACTAAAAATTATCTGAGTGTTATATTGACACTTATATCAAGTAGATAGGGTTATATTGGTATATATCCCAAAATTTATTATACAACGTGTAATAATTATAAAGTTTATGACCCGGCTAATGTACCCAAAAATTTTATTTTCATTTCTTTAACGCTTGGTTTTACCATAACTTATGGAAATACTGTTTTTATAGAGACAGACTCAAAAATATATTCCAACATAAATACTACGGTCCTCACCAGATTAATTAGTGTAGTCCCATAAATTTCAGTATTGTAATCTGAACACAATAGGAAAACGACTTGAACTCATTTGAAGAAGACATGGAGCCGATTTCAAATTCCTTAATTTTGGGAACTCAAATTGTGCCCCCAGAGGAATCACAAATTAGTCATTAACAATATTACATGCAACGGAAGATCATGCAACAAAACAAATTTATAAATGGCAGTTGGTAATCTTCTAAAAGACATACTGTATAACAGAGAGATATAGGCACATATAACTAAAATACAACTAGAATGTCAGTAGAAGTCCTTTTTTTATTTTGTTTTTAAAAAGGCATATATTTCCAGTAAAATATTACCCAATATCAGTATTTATATTGTTTCCAAACTTATTGAAATCCTGCCTCTCTATCCCCTACAAATCACACGCTTACTCCACATCTTCTCTCAAGATTGAACCTGTTTCGAGTCTCTTCCAATGGAACAAGAAGATGAAAAGACGAATGCAGATTCGGAGGCAGACGAAGTACTGGAGGCGGCTAAGATTCTGTTTCAAATATACCAAACTGCTGAAAGGCTGGGCATTCATAGAGAAGATATCATGGGAAGAATGAATGTTGAGCCTCCTCCGATCAGGCCACCCTGCCGCGGTATCAATGCAGGTACTGATCAGAAACTTGCACCTCAAGAAACAGTTAGTCCCCCATCTGAATTTCTTGTCTTCCAAGAAACAGGTACTCCTCCTACATTACCAAGATACCCTAGAGTACCCGAGAGTGTGACCCTCATTATGGGCCAGTGCAGCTACCCTATTTTCAAGAAACTGCAAGTCAGTGATCTTAACCCTGGACTGTGCAAGCTGACATTCTCGAAGCAAGGAGTGATTGATCATTTTCTGCCTATGTTGAAGCCGGAAGACGGTAAAATTACAGATGGGATTGAGGTTACCACCTACGACTGGGGCGGGGTGGAGTTTCCGATGAGGTTCAAAGGTTGGAATAAGGCCAACACCTATGTGCTGACGTGTGGATGGATGACACTTTGCAATCACCATAAGCATACTATGGTAGCTGAGGATGGGGTTATTGTGTGGATGTTTCGTAATACTAAAGGAGGACTTTGTTTTGCTGTGAATTTAGTCAAGAGGGTTGTCACCTCAGAACAGAAATAGAAATAGGTCAAATTCCTCCCAAATTCGGAATGGAATTATGGAGTAGGAGTATATATAACAGACTAGTAGTGGGTTCTTTTCTGTCATTTTCATTCATAATGTCTGTTTACTTCCTATGTTCTAACAATACTCCATTGTTTGATAAAGCTTGCAAGTCAATATGTGCCGTTTCTTGAAGTCAATATGTACCATATCTTGAGCTATTTTCGCAGTGTGCCAGTGAGGTTCTTGTTCTCTCTGGAAATAAGCAGAATTCTCAGTTATCAACTATACCATATCTTGCAATATTTTGACTTGCGGTTAATGTCTATCAAAGTAACTCTCAATACAAGGTAATAAAATCATTCATCAGGCAGGAGAAAATCTTCAGATTGTTAGCTATCTTTTGAAGCAAAGCTAAAGTTAAAATCTGACCTAAGAGAATCCAACCCCTATCAAGTATCAAGAAAGCCAGAAATGAGTGCACAACTGCATGCAAAAAAAGAGGCACCAAGTAGCAAAATCAGAAGGGAGTAAACCAACCATCCAATGATGATTATAAACTATAATACCTTCAGATAATACTAAAACTGCAAACTCAATAGAAGTGCCAGATCTGTGACTTCTGGCAGCACAAAAGTACACCCAAGCAAGATCCACAAGACTTGTAGCACATAAACTGCATAGTCGAGTAAATATGCTCAAGGCAGAAGTGTGACAGATGGAGCAGCACATTTAGCACCATAAAACTGTTTTATAGTCATTTTCCTGGAGAATTTTACAATCTCCAGCTTGCAGAGCCTGACATTCCTTCCTGAACAAATTCAGTACAATCAGGCATGAATGCTGGACTTTTCGAAGGATAAAGACATTGCAAGATGTATATCAAAACCATCAGAACATCAAGAATGTCACAACGAATCAAATTACAGCCAAGTCGTGCACTGTTTTCAACACATATTTCTACCATTTGCAACAGACTACAAGTTGCAATCCAGGGAGACTTGATTAAAGCCCACAAGCATGTAAAAGAGCCATCAACAAACAAGCCATTATGGAAACTGATGCAATTATCAACAGACTCCAAAATAAACAAGCTTTGAGGAAGTTCAATTCAAGAGCCATTAAACTGCATACAATAGCTTATGTCTGTAATGAACCAACACAAACAGCTGGCTGCAAAGCGGTTGATCAATAAACCGAATCTCCACACACACACGCACACGAAACACACTATCCCGAGTTTATCTTGGTGTATACAAGTCCAATGGCTGATTCACCTTATTGGTTAGTATCTTTCATAGTCAATTTTATGTCTTCATTAACTATATTCATCCTGATGAGAGATTCAACATTCCAAATGCCTTTAAGATGAGAAAACAAAAGACTCTAGCGTTTAGTGCAAAAGAGGCAGTACATTAGCAAATTTGAAATAGAGAAAATATCACGGGAGAACTGAGTGTCTGATGATGAGCCCTGAGACCGATACATGTTTCAACTATGATGTGGTGTATAGCCTAAGTGACTTACTGACTTTACTCTAGTCTCCTGGACTTGGAAAAGGCTTTATTAAGTCTGGTTTCAAAGCCAATCGTCAGCTGGTGCTTGTTCTGGATTGTTCTGAACCCCCCAAAGGTTTACCTTAGATTATACGACTATTGCCTGTCTACCTACTCTACTTGGAAGCCAAACCACAATCAAAATTGGTAGCTCACACACTCTTGTATACATTGTGCAACCTGGGGCTTCATACGGAAATAAATCACAAAGCAAAAGCTTCACTGCTTGCTTGATATTTTTTTAAAGAAGAAAAAGAAACCTCAACGTCAAAGCTCGTTATACTTATTACACTACATAAAAGGAAGAAATGATTTCCAGATGAAAGAAAAAAAGAGACGAAATCAGATAGAGCAGCAGAGGAGTACCTTTTCTTATTCCTAGATTTATTTTCATGGCACATATTCGTCTATCTTTCTACCATTTCACGCATTGCTCTTCATAAAAATGTCCAAAACTACAAGATCTTTCCTATGCTCCACTATAAGATTCCGAATCTCCATTTTCGGTTGTCCCAATCAAAGGTTAGGTTTCTATTTCTTATTTTGGTTGAAATTTGGCCAAACTTTTTCAATACTCCTTTTTCCCTGTGGCATAAGCATGCATAAATGCCCGTGCAAAAAAGTTATAGGAACATTATGGTGTTCTTATACTCAAACAATATAGTGTTCAATAGGAGGGAGTAGCACCAACAGATCCTAGTACTCAAACAATATGGTGTTCAAGCGAGGGCACCATTCAATCCACCCAAGTACTAAAACCTAAATTACATTAAAATCAATGTCCCGAATTCCTAGTGTGATTCAAGATATCGTTACACATGCAGATACAAGTCATAGCATCAGGTAAAGTAAACCAAATCTTAAAATTGGAAGAAAGGAATACTATGTTGCTTTGATTACCTTCAAATAATCAAACAAAATGAGACTCCGAACCAAAATGTGACGACGGAAGTTTGGGTCTTTCAGCTGAGACAGCAGAAAACAATCTGAAAGCCAATCAGTTGTTCATATATCCTTCATAAAAGGCTACAGAAACAAATGTAGATTAATAAAACAGGAATTGCGGAAGAATGGAAATTTGCAGACCGCGGAGATCTGCTGCTAAGAAGACGAGCATTGTTTCCTTTTTCTTTTATTTTTTGTTTTTAAAATCATAAGAGGAACGGTGTCGTTCCATAGAGAGGATAAAGTTGTGTTTTTCTTCTTGGTAAAAAGTGAGGTAATTCGATTTATTCGACTTGTTAAGTTTCAACCCAAAAACTGAATTCTAAAGTCGGTTTGATTGATTCAGTTTGAGTTAAGTGCTACAATAACCTTTTATTTTGGTCGAAAGCGTTAATCTAACCCCGTAAAATGTTAAAGTGCAATTCTAACCCTATTAATTGGCCAAAAGTTTCAATCTAACCCTGACAACCTGAATTTGCCGGAAACCAATAAAATGACCATTATACCCCTGATTTTTAAATATTGTTTTAAAAAATAAAAATCAGAAATGACAATTTTACTATCTTCTCTCCCAAAAACTCACCCATTGACTAACTCCTTCTCCATTTACCCGCTGTTCTCCCTCTCTTCACCACCGTCTCTATTCACCCTCTCTTCACCACCATACCTCCGGGGGTGGCCGGAAATAATTCATTCCCTAAGAGAGAGTAATTGAGGTGTGGCGGGCGGTGGCTTGCGGAGCGGGGGAGCGGGGGGAGCGGCGGTGGGGTTTAGAGTTAGGGCTGGTGACGGGGATTAAGGCGTTAGCGTTGGGGCTGGGGTCTACGGTTTAGGGTTGTGGGCGGTGGCTGGCGGAGCGGAGGAGCGGCAGGGGGCTTAGGGCTAGGGCTTGCGGGGGTTTCGGGGGTGGGGCTGGGGTGTCGGGTTTAAGGCTGGCCGCTGGCGGGGGCTGGCAGAGCGGAGGAGTGGCGGGGGGGCTTAGAGCTAGGGCTTGCGGGGTTTAAGGCGGCAGGACTCGGGTTTAGGGTTGGCGCTAGAAGAGCGAAGGATCTCCAACTAGGCTTAGGGTTAGGGCTAGCGGGGGCTTAAAACGGCGAGGCTGGGGTCCAGGTTTTACTGTTAGCTGATTCCGACGGCGAAACTCCAATTTTGGTCAGTGGCGGCGGAGCAACTATGGGCAAGGCGGAGTAGCAGCAACGCACGGCTGAGCAGCGGCTGAGCAGGTTTTGGAGATGAAGAATAAGAAAAATCTTAGGGGTTTTTTTGTCATTAAGTTTTTAGTTTTAAGACTAGGGGTATTTTAGTCTTCTTATATTTAGTCAATGATTGAAAATGCTAAGTCAATGCCGGAATAGACAGTGCAAAAAGGTTATATCAGCACATTTGCTGAAAAACATAGGGTTAGAATCGCACTTTCAGATTTTACATGGTTAGATTGGCACTTTCAGAAAATAATAGGGTTAGATTGTATTTTACCCATTTGATTTTTTGATAATATGGTTCGATTTTGATTTCTGGTTTTATAGAAGTCAGCCCGATTATACTGAATTGAATAGTTCAAAACCTGATTAAACCAATCTGACGTCCACCCAGCATAACCATCTAGTTGATAGAGGTGATGTGCATATTCTGAGTTTGGGAGTTGCGTTAATGACGATTCAGTATTGAGAGGACGAAGATGATTTGCAACTGCTTTTACTACTATTATTTCTTGTTGGTTGATTTATTTTACTACATCAAATGCTCAATTTAACGTAGCTTTCATATTTCCGTAGTACTTTTAGATTTGAAAATTTATATTCAAAAGCGCTTTTGTGTAATGGGCTCATTCCCAAGTTTGATGTAATAAGATCGACTCAATTATAAAAGGTTCAGCCTATCATTAACACGGATGGGCACCCAAACATATTCTTTCTTTTAGATGGTTTTAATTGTAAAAAAAAAGTGGATTGATAAATTACGCCCTGTATTTTACTGTATCACGCCATGTATTTGTATGTATTTAATATAATACGTATTTTGAATTAAATTTAAAACTTAAATTAAATTAAATTAAATATCAAAAAATTATTTTTCTTTCTGAAAATTCTAAAAATTCAGACTCGCCGCCAAAAAATTCAGACCCGCCAGCGGTGGTCGGAGTCAGGCGGCCGTGGTCGGCGACCGGTCGGAGGCGACATCCATTTTTTTCACCAGAGATTTGTTTTCGCCGGAGATTGTTTTTCTGTAAATCTAGCCATTTCCCACTCCGGCTCCGACCACTTCTCCGCTCCAGCTCCGTCGGAAGTCTCCGACCCAGTTCTCGTCTTCGGCCCTTTCGTCGCCCGCCCGTCGGAAATCTCCGCCGCCCGTTCTCCTCCCCCTCCGCCTTGGTCTCCTCTCCGCCGCCCGTTCTACTCCCCCCCAGTATCCTCTCGTCCCGGCTCTCCTCCCGGTTCTCGCCTCGCACTCTCGTTTTCCAGCCTGACCCGGTTCTCATTTCACCGCCTGAATCTCGCCCCATTCTCGCCTCCTGTTCTCGCTCCGGTTCTCGCCTTCCGGTTCTCGCTCCCGTTCTCGCGCTCTAGTTCTTGCCTTTCAGTTCTCGCGTTTCGGTTCTTACTCCGGTTCTCGCTCCGGCTCCGGTTCTTCGCTGGAAAAATGAGGGGAGAAGTGCTATTTGCAGAAGTGGGCGGTGAGGGGAGAGGATGATTTTCCGCCTGGTTGGGGCAGAAGATGATTTTTTGGGCGATGAGGAGAGCGGGCGGTGAGGGGAGAAGAAGGGTTAGGGAGAGGAGAGCGGGCGGCGAGGTGGCGGATCCGGGAGAATCGGTGGCAGCGAGGTGGCGGCGACGAAGTAGTGCCAGACCCGGGAGAATTGGTGTCGGCGAGGTGGCGGCAACGGCGGCGGTGTTGTGGTGGCTGCCGATGAGGGGAAGAAGAAGGATTGATTTTTAATTTAGGTTTTTAATTTTATTTTGTTAATCTAAAAATTAAATTCTGTTTTTTGTTTTGTTTTTAAATTAAAATTTATTTTATATACGTACATACGTATTACGGTGTAACTAAGTAAAATACAGAGCGTGATATAACAACACCCAAAAAAATCAATTGAACGGTCCGTACATAAAGTATGAGTAATGTCGGAATACATCAACAATGAGTGCTCGGGAACAAAGAAACTTTCTTGTAATATAATTAAAAAAATTGGAATTGATACTTGTACTACAGAATACAGATTGGGAAATTGTTTGTTTATCTGAACTCATCACTAAAATTTACCTAAAATTCAAGCTTAAGTTAAGGAGATGAAGAATCGTTGTTTGACGCATGTGTACTAATAACTAGTTTGCCAACAATTACAGTACCAAACTATAAAAGATCAACCTTAACCTAGACTAGTTTATTGCTCACTGACAAAAAAAGAGCTATACTAGATTTCAGCTCATCTAATAAACCCCCGAGCAAAATTCAGCTGGCTGCCACTGAATCAACGTCGTCTGCCTCTCCATCTATCATCCCCGTATGAGCCTCGACTTCAGCTTCAGCATCAGCGCCTGCATCTTCTGCATCTTCTGCATCTGCATCTGCTTCTGCATCTACTTCCACCTGTGTTTCTTGACCAGCATCTGTATCAGAGATTTGCTTCTGAGATTCATCAGGAGTAGCCCCACCTTGAGAAGTACCGGCCCCGGTTCCTCTGTCATCTGTATCAACTGCCATTGCCGATATATCAGGATTG